>KZ111712.1:0-15204 GCA_002120315.1 Hypoxylon sp. CI-4A | reverse complement strand
TAATATATATAAATTAAAAAAATAATATTTATATATATAAATTATATTAATATAAAAATATTTAAAAAGCTTAATATATTTTATATTATTAAATTTAAGCATAAATAAATCTGGAAATTCCTACTTAAATTAAAAAAAAATCAAAGACTTTAAAACCTATAAGAATTATTAAATAAATTTAAATATACACTTTAAGCTTAGATCCTTTATCACAGCGCATGTGATAACTAAGTTGAAAATAAAGTGTATCTAAGTTCCAATTAATCCGTGGCTTACGAGAATTCCATTCGCCAACAAAAGTGGTGACAAAGTAGCCTGGCAAATCATGCCACAATCGTATAGAAGGTTGCGAGGCCAGAATTGCAATGATGGTGATTAGCGAGTCCAAATGTATAAATGGCGACTGTGCGGATGCGTCCATGATCCTGCATCGGGTTCAGTGATGGTTATACGAAGAAAGTAAAGAAGACAGGCATTTTACCATTGTTTTCCAGGGAACATTTCATCCTACCAGTCATAAGTTAGCTTCGGATAGCTTCATCACTATCTACTCACACGTCGTGTACCTACATTGATCGTGCCATCATCAATTGAATTTAGGGACCCTTTGAAGGGCCGTGATAGCAACACGAAAAACATGTTCGTCATCCAAGATGACCACTCTATGGTTCGTGCATTTCGTTTGGTCGTAAAACCAGAAAAGCTCTCAGCGAACTCGGGAAAATGTCCTTGAAGCCAGGTCATATATGTGACATTGGACAGATTGCCATTTTCTTCTTGAACGGGAATGTAGAGATCAAGCAAATCCCTGGGTGTTTGTATTTCAGGACTACCGTGACCAGGAATCCTAAGTTGAGCTCCATGCGAATCAAGCCGCCAGAAGGGTGATTGGTCTTCTTTAACAGGGTGGCAAGACTCAAACATACAGTTGAATAAATATTGTATTCCTTTCCTGGTTGGAAGATGCATCCTGAATAGCCTGTCTTCATCTTCAGGCGACATAGGCGTGGGCTGTTCCGGTTCATGGTCTGGCGACTGTTGTAGTTTGTGATGCACCGATTGCTCCGGTTTGTGGATTGCTGGTCGATTCGATTCACGGTCTGCTGGCAATTTCGAGATAACAGCACTGGTTTCATCCTCATCTCCAGCAATGCTGGGACTGTCACCAGTTTCTTTTGCTTTGCCTTTATCAAGCTTACCAGGAGTTGGCGGTTCGTGATTGCTTTTTAGTATATCTAGGCTGTCTTGACTATGAAGCTGATTTTCGAGTACCAGTCTGAGCAGACGATTCGTTTCTTGTAACTCCCTTAGAACTGCTGCAGTGTCAGTCGCACCTGACTGAGAGTTACTCTCTTCAGGCTCATGGAGGCTGTTATCGCTGCTCATTGTGACAACTTCTGTGAATAGCAAGTTAATATCGTTCGAAAGAAGAAATGTTTGAGGTATTGGCTAAACATAGAGATTCCTTGGTAAACGTATTTGAGAGTTGGTGCCCAAAGGAAGAATCTGTAGAATGGTGCCCAAGTTTCAAGTGCGGCTGAGTGTAGGAGGGCTGCACTGCATAAGCCACCTGCTATACCTACCCCGCTGTAGAGACGTGTAAGAAGGGGACTTCTGTTCATATTTTGAATGGAGGGGAAAATGGGTGGGATCAAGACTATCCGGGCATTAGTAACTCGAAAAATATTGACGACCTACTGAGGATCGCTATTGGGACCACAAACGGCTGGCTAGGATAGCATTAGCTAAGTCTAGATACATTGTTCATTGTACATAAGCCAAGGCAGTTTTCACCTTACGATTTAAATTATGATAAACAGTTAATTCATTATGCAAAAACTTGCGCTGTGGTGATTGAGTACTTTGAATATGATACTGCTTCCATTATCTAACACAGCCTACAGCCTACATACTCCCAAGTCGAAGGGAATCAGCTTCCAACATGCCAACTTCCAAAGCCTCGTCTCATACGCAACAAATCCTCCAATCAGTCAAGAAGACCAAGACTTACCCCACCCGACCTAAACTTGCACTTAGCTACCCCTAATAAGCAGCGTTCTGCCGATAAAAGTCCTGCGGCGCACTAGGCTCGTTTCCAGGCGGTACGTAGGCCTTATACTGCGGCTGCTGACTGGGCAGAGTCTGACGGGCGTCGAAAGCGGGGCCGGCAGGGTGGAGAGGCGGCGGGGTGAGCACGTGACCCGGAGGCTGCACACCCTGCGGGATAGGGGGCGCGGAGCCGGTGGGTTGGGGTGGGATCTGGGATGGTGGGGGAGCCGAGGACTCGTATGAGTCCTGGCGTTGGGGGTTGAGCGGGTTGTACGCTGTGTATTGAGGCTGCGAGGGCGCGGAGGGGTGCGAAGCAATGGCTAGCGGGGTGGGGACGCCCTGAGCCGGCGGGGCCGAGGGAGCGGGTGCCGAAGGGGCGGATGGTGGTGGTGCGGTCGGGCTCGCTGGCGCGTAGGGGTCCTCTTGAGAGTAGACGGATGCGGAGTAGGGGTCGGCTCCGCCGGGGTTTTGCGTCGTCGCAACCGGGGAATCATAGGCTGATGTGGCTAGTTCTTGGGGGTTGCCGTAGGTACTCTGAGGCCGCGGGCCTGCTTGAGGAGGCGGTTGGGAATAGGCCTGGTAAGTTTGCGGCGGGGGAGGAGAGGTGGTTTGAAGAGGGGCCGGTTGCTTCCCCACTGCTATCCGCGAAGGTTGATCCCTTGGTGGATATTGCTGAGCTGGCGGCTGGGCTGCTTGTGGGGGAACCTCTGCGCCCTGCAAATAGAAGGGAGCCGGCGTGGCAGTTGGCCGTTGGAAGTTAGGAGGCGGTGACGTAGCCTGAAATTGATTTTGCTCTATAGGAATGTGAGCTCACTTTGTCTCGAGATGCTAGTGCTTCACGTACCTTGTGGTGGTGGTCCTTGAGGCCCGGGGGTATAAAACCTCTGAGGCTCTTGTTGGACAGGAGGTGGTCCCTGGGGAGCAAAGCCTGGGCCAGGACCTGGACCTCCGGGCACCCCATATCCGTGAGGTATAGCGGGCCTTGGTGCATATTGTTGATAGTTCGGTTGAGGTGGGTGGGACATGGAGGATTCTAAGAGGGACTCGTAATCTCTTCTGGCCTTGATGAATTTCTCATTTAGTTGAGTGAAGTCTTCTTTCTTTTGAGAATACTTCTCAATCAGCCGAATCAACTTGGGCCGGATAGCTAGTGTTTGGTGGTATAGTTTCTAGAAGCTGTCAGCAGTCAAATACGCATCACTCGGTCGCTCAGAACATACCGATATTTCCTCGTTATCCTCTTCCCTCGGCGCCGCGTTCGATGTGCTCAACAGGGTCAATAGCTTCTCTACATTCTTGATTTCGGCAAACACCTCGGCTTCCATCTGTGCTTCTCGTTGAAGTTCATCAGGTGTCGGATCCGCAAGCTTCTCGACATAATTCAGAGGGAAAATTCCAGTCCTGCCCTTTAACGAGCCTCGCCACCAGTCCTTGTAAACGGACTCGAGGACGGCTATAATATCGCCCTTCTTGAACTCCAGCTCTCCAGGTTCGGACGGCGCAAAATCGTATAGAGCGCGGACTCGAGATACGGTGGCGGCTGTTGTGCCAGTCGGGTGCGAAGGAACGGGTTCGGGTTGACCAGTTGGGGCGCTCGGTCCTGCGCTCGAGCTTGGCCCTGCATTAGAGGGGCTAGCTTGGACTGGTTTCTTCCTCTCCTCTTCTTGCAAAGATAGTTTTAGTGCCATTTGAAGTTCGTCCTCCTCCTTTTGGCGATCCAAGTCGGTGAGACCGGTCTTCTGCGGGGCCGAGGGTGGCTGCAAAGTCGGGTTACCCTGCTTGAGGCGATAGTACGCATCGTACATGATACCGAGGTCGGCGTCTTTGCTGAACATATCAGACCATTCCTTCATTCTCTCGAGGATCTTCACTTTGACTTGTTGGTGGGTGTTGCGGTCGTTGGCGAGTTTTAGTAGGGCATCGGTAAAAGCGCGACTGGCCAGTTCGCGATGCATATTCTTTCCGCAGTTTTGAGAGAGCGCATTTGCGAGCTGATGTAATAGAATAGAAAAAGTTAGCTCGAGATAGACATGTTGTCAAATGGGGTTGGGCGGGATTGCGTACCTCGAGAGTATAGAGCTGAACATTGGCATTGCGATGCGCCAGTCGCTTGATCAAGCTCTGAACTGCTTGGTTGGGGCCATTTGGGTCGCTCGTGACTTTGTCGCATACCTCGATGATGGCCCCCCAGTCCTCGGATGTAAGGTTCTCGTCGGTCGCCTTGGCTATAAGTGAGGTTATGTTTGTTAGTTGTACGACCGCATTGGGGGCGATATGAGGTGACGTTGCGTGCGTACCGATCACCTCGTCATAAGGTCCAACTGCTGTTCCCCGAAACATGGTGGACAGCGGGAGGGACTAGAGAGAATCCCAATAACTTGGTATTTGTCGATAATATTATTATTAGACTGGTATTTTCTTCTTTGTCGTTTATGGTATTATGTCGGGCACCTTTTGAGGTGGAAATCGAATGGGTTCGAAGGTATGGTAGTAGTGAGAGTTGCAGTATTGAAAGTTGTAGTGGTTAAGAATCAATGGAATCGATTATAGTGGAGTGGAAGTGCTGTAGGCTCAAGGTCAAGGTTCTTTGGTTCGCAGCTTGCAGCCTGGAGCAAGTACATAATTGATGACGTTGGCCTGTGCTTGCTTAAGTACATAAACGTACATAAACTCTACCCGGTGTCTTGGCCCCTAGTTTCGAGGCGATGCAGGGCCTAAGCTCGCCTTAGCAGTGGATAAAATACAGGGCCTCTGGGCCTTTATGAAGCTAGCGAGGGGTATCACCCGCCTTTTAAGCAACGCGCAATCCAGTGACGTCCCATCTTTTCTATCAATATCTTCAATTCACCAACATTAAACGGGTATAGACTGCGCCTCGGCTTTTTTCAACACCAGTAAATCAAACTCATGAGGCGGAGTGGCAGAGTGGTAGGCAGAGCTAAAGGCGAATTCCTTCCCTCGCTACTGCTTTGCGAATATCGGAATTAACACGAAATACTCGTAGAATATAGTGTAACTTACCTGTTTACTAAAAATGCATACATTAAATAATAAATACAAGTGAGATGAATATGTTCATAGATTCCCGCGTAAATACCCGGATTGTAATATACAAAATCCACTACCAAGTAAGATGATTCCAAGTTACGATGTAGGTTCCATCTCACCTTGGCGTGCTGTACTTTATCTCTCTATTCCATCTACTACCACAATGAGACGGACCTTGAGCCTAAGCTACCTACTCACGATGTATGGGGGTGTAGCCTTGCAATATACCGTCCGCGACAACCCTATACTTAAGACCAAGAGGGAGCACCCGCTTGTAGAAACCAACCGGTCTGCAACTTGGGATCCTTCCTCTCCCCAGGAGGAAAAAAAAAAAGACGTCGGACGGTCTTCCTCGAGCGTGTCATAATAATAAACCTAAAACAACCCACTCTAGACTCCGGCCGTCATCAAGAATAGCTCATTTCCGTCCGAGATTCCGTCCAACTCCTCGAAAGAAACCCTATTCATTCAAGGGGAAGAAAAAAAAAGTAAAGATGAAAATCAAAATCGAAATGGCAATCTGTAATCATAGTGAATTTCTGGAAGCTCCACGTCCTGTGCAACGAAAAACCTCGTCACATAGCTTCCAGTATAGTCGCCGCTCTATACATCATCAACTTGTGGCCAAGACAAACATTATATGATGATCTATGTGAATGACCGGATGCGAGATTCATTTCAAATCGTAAAAAAGGTAAGTTGGTAGGTGATAAGTGATAGGTGATATGTGAAATTTCTTTACCAACGGCGGTTTCTGTGACTGGTTTCGTAGCCTCCCCTATCTCCGCTTGATCCTATACTGCCACCGCCCCTACCCTCTTCGAGGCTTCGGCGCGATTGTTCGCGAGTGATCTCCGACATGTCAAAAAGAAGTGGCTCATCGTCGGGCTCATCCGCGGCTGTGCCTGTTACACCAAGCCCAGTAGCACCTCCGCGAGAGTAGCCTCTACCAAATCTGCTACTGGATCCAGCTAGACTACCACTTCCAGAGTGAGGAGGTGTGATACCTCGGCCATAGCTACCACCATAGCGTCGGCCGTACGGTGAACCCGAGTATCCACTGTATAGCCCGCCTGGAGGCCGGACCTCTCGCTCCACAGACTCCGATCCCGCGGAACTTGTCGCTCGGATATCAGCAGCAGATTGAAGACCTGGCGCATCTATAGCGCCGTCTGCTTCGGCAGCACCTAGTCCAAGCAAGACACTCAAACTGGGTGGTTCACGATCTTCCGCACCAAGACTAATACTGCGATGCGCATCGACATCGTCATCATCGACTAATGCACGATTTTGATGTGCAACGGAACTGGATCGTCTCCCGTGGGGGTAAGGTCGCGGGGACGTGGGAATGTCAATTGCATTCGTGCCTTCGTGGGTTGCTTGCGCGCTGGCCGATGGTTCCTCTGCGAGATCCTCGACATGGCGTGCTCGCGACACAATCCGGGCGGGGGCTGTATAGTCGACACTCGAGTTTTCACTCAAGCGCGACGGGATTGCGGGGGTGTGCGGCGTATGAGGCGATAACGGCTTTCCCGGGGAGAGTGATGTGGACATTCCCGGGACATTGGCTAATTGTCGACTTGAGGAGCTCGACGAACGCTGTAGTTGCATGGAGGAGTTCATGGAATCGGTAAGCGCGTTATTTGGATCACGCATTGATTGGTATTTGCCAAGATGAAGCACTTTCTTAGCCGGTAACTCGCCCTTCTTAGACTGGTCAAAACTTTGCAGCGTCTTCTGTTTCTCAAGCATTTTCAGGAAGTCTTGAAGATTGTCATCATCCGTTGGGAAAGATCCAGAACTACCACCCGCACCAACTTCGTTTAAAAGGCCAGAGCCCGGCTGAACTACAGATGATGATAAACTCTGCTTGCCACTGCTATTTTGGTCCTCATCGCCACGGGCGACACCGCTGAGAGAGGGTCGATTGCGGCGGTGCGTAAAGCTGCTACTAAATCGGTTGGTGACGGACGGTCTGGGTGAACTGGAGAGGGTGTTATCTGCGGCGCTCGAAGGTGGTTGACCTCGCAAAGATGCTGGCATTCCAGCAGTTAATGATGAGCGGTTTCTCGCATGCATGTGCAAACTTGATGGACGGTTGAGCGAATGTGGTGATGGTGGTACATCGGGATCTTGTGGTCTAGGGACAGGTGAGCCCGATAGAGAGCCGCGTTTGAAGGGAGATGATTGGAAGGAGACAGACGGACGTCTCGGCCCATCAATATTTCTGAGAGATGGCTGTCGTTTAGGACCCGCGATTGGAAGTGGATAGGGTGGCGCTTCGACGCTTGCGGGTCTTGAATCTGTTGGTGAGCTTGTGTCCGATCCTGGAGCTTTTACGGCCCTCAAGGCGGAGATGGGGCTTGTGCCCGTCGGCCCTTCCCCGTGGAACGTAGATAAACTGCCATATCGTTGTTGGTTCTCTGTGATATCGTGGGTGTGTCGATGATACGGAAGAGACCCTACTTCGGGAGCGTAAGATTCGCGACGTCCATGACCACGAGGGGGCAATGATGGCTTGAACAAATCATCCGAGATGGCCATGCCGATGCGGGAACTCAGCAGAGACTCGGTTTCAACCACTTGGAAGTTGCATTGATTGCGGAAAGACACGGAAGCAGATACGCGTCCCACATAGACATCGAGATTACCTAACAGGTAGTCGGTGACTGTTTCGCTTCTGCTGTCGAATAGTGGCATTCTCAGCGTATCGGGGTGGTAGATGTCAGGCCCCCCTGAAAATACCTTGCAACGGACCGTCAACGCAGGATGACTTCCCTTGGTCTTGGAATTCCTAGCAAGCTTCCAAGCAGGCAAGAGGCCCGTGGTCGTATATATAGATCGCATTAAGACGATAGCTTTCTTGTATACTGTTGGAAGGAGAGGGCCGAAATCATCTGAAGGATTAGGCGATTGTCCCTTAAGCTCAACACGCCATCGCTCTAATACAAGATGTGTAATTGGCTCCCCTTGGCGACCAGAACTGCTGTCGCTGGACTGATCGGAAGAGTTGAGGGCCTCGATAACATCCCATCGCTTCCCATTCTCGTCTAGAGCTACCAAACTTTGGCCACGCTTTAACCGAGAAGCATCAAGGTAGGTCTCGATTATGAGCGGAGGGGGGCGATTCTCCAATCCACCGCACTGCTTCCATACGCGGAACTCTTCTCGAAAGTCCTCGATCTCGTCGGTATCGAGTTGGAACTATAAGCGACATATTGTGAGACGAAGATCCCCCATTAGAAGCGCCATGTTTCAAATGTCTTGACTCACCCATTTACTAACTTTCGGCTCCTTCGATTTACCTATAAGACTTGGGGTCACTTGTATTCGTGTCTGCAGAACCACGGTGCCGGCCTTTGCGTAGATGTTCTGATTTAGATATTCTGTTAGCATCTCAAATGGCCATGCCGCATCAAGCGAAAAACCAACCTGGATGATCTGATCTAGTTTCTTGATGGAATCCCGAGTAGGACCTCCATCCATCTGGTTTCCTCCACCGGCCCCCTCCCGGCCCCCAGTGCCCGGCCTAGAAGGCGAGCGAGATCCAGGACTTCCTGGATCTCTCTGGTTATTCGTTCTTGTGGGGTTCGTCTGTTGTGATAAGGCGGGGGAGGCTGTGCGAGGCGGAGCGCGAGGAGTTTGATGCATTTTGAGACCGACGGATTCAGACTACGCGTAGCCTGGTGGGCGTTCGGAGCAGGACAAGAAAGGAACAATCGGCTCGGTGACTGGATCGGGCGATGCACAATCTTGGTGGTATCTCGAATCGATCGTGCCACAGGGCGTACCGTCGACGATGTCGCAAGGGAAGCGGAGGCGCAGGCGTCTCACGAGAACCCAGCTGGCTTAGATGGTGATGGAATTTCTGGTTCGATGCCACCGAACTTTGGCATCCATTGTTCGTGACGTTTAGATGTAAAATAGGTAGAGAAATAGATAGACTAGGTATACACAAGGTATAGAGAAGTCAAGCGAGACGACTGGAGGCGGAGATGATGAGTTAAGCAGGCTGTTGAAACACGTAGGCAGACATACAGGAAAACGATACAAATAAGAGGAAGACTGTGTGGTGAATACCGTCAAGTATGTATCGAAGTGTATGGCAGCGGGCAGTAGAACGTGGCAGGCGGCTCTGCTAACTGGATGCGGGTTGCTGCAGGGTTTGGGGGAGCTACCTGTAGGTATAGCTAGGCGGATTGTGACATGTTGAAGGTGCCTGGAGAATGCCTGGAGAGAATGGGGTTGGATTGGTCGCTAAAAGATAAATGACTGCGCTGATACGTCTAAGTGGTGCATACGTGCGCCCGTTGTAGGTTGTAGTGTTGGTTGATGTGGTTGGACGGAGTAAACCGGGTAGACTGGTAGAGGACTTTCAGAAGTTATTTAGATGCTAGGATGCTAGGATGCTGGGATGCTGGGATGCTGGGATGCTAGGGTGTTTTGGTCCTCCTCTTTTCTCTCTCGTGGGCCCGATAGATCGGTGTTCGGTGTTGCGTGAGAGTGTTGCGATTAGTCGCAATAGAGAGAGGGAGGGAGAAATTCAAGTTCGAATTAAGATGAAAAACGTCAAGAATACCGAAACAGTCAGACGGGTTGTTCCTCGTGATCTCTCTTGTCTCTTTCTAGGAAACCTTGTGGCCATCCGTCATCGGTCCGGACGGTGCTAAAGAAGATTGGTGGAGAGAGACAGGCCCCAAGATGTGCTTGAGCGAAGTGCTATTACTAGGGTTGGGAAGCCGAATGAAGCAACCAAAAGATACGGAATAGAAGAAGATAGGATGACGAGCCGACCGCCTGATAAGACTAGACAAAGTCAGCCAAGCACTAGCGACGCATTCTGATTGGCTTGCCATGACGAATTGGTTAGCTGTTTTTGTACATCATCCCCACACTCTACGAGTACGTAGCTACATCTTTTAAAGTATCTACTAATTAGGTACAATGGATGTAGCCTACATAGGTAGTCACAGGACAAGGAAGGGTCAGGTACGGACAGACAGACAGCAATTGACATAATTAGAGGGAAAGAAGAATCAATGAGCATTCAGTCGAAAGTTTCTATTATTTGTTTGTTCCATAAATGTTCTAGAACAAAAAGGGGCAGAGACAATTGATTAAGTTAACTTAATGCGACAAATCAGTTTTATTTTAAAACTCGCTTGAAAAAGAAAAGGGGAACAAAGAATAGGTAGAAGATGCGGCTGCCTACTATTAATCGATGCGTACACAAAGCAAAAAACCCCACGGAAACTTGCATCAACATTCATTTATCTTCTTCACATGCCTGCATCTGCATCTACATAGGTATATATTGAGGTAAGTAGTACATGATAAATTGATTCATCGATCGATTAGTTACATACCTACCTACATATGTATGAATCACCTAACGTAGATACCTATAGGATGACTCTTATAAAATGCGACGTAGAAGTCCTACCTCGACCATATCGACCTCTATTCTGCCTTCGGGGTGCCTAGAGAAGCTCAATTGATAGATACCTAGTATATTAGCTGCAGCATGCCACTGCAGTCAGGCAGGCCACAGGCACAGGGCCACGCACATCGGCAGCAGTGTTGCAGCTATCCCCACAGCTCCAAGAGCTAGAGCGTCCATTCCACTCCATCATTGGTCCCCTTGCTCGCCGCAGGCAGAGCTCGGGGGTTCGTTGCTTAATGATTGGTTGGATCAGAAACTAAATGCCGTATTAGCTGTCTACCTGTCTACCTATATCGACATTTGTCTTGCTTCTCCATGACGAAATCAAGTCTTCACCGAATATTAGCTAATCTCTTTGAACAGAGAGACAGATCCTAGATCTTTTATTATAGGCGATTACTACCTTGCATAGATACTTGCTATACTCCGTACGCATTTCCCTTAATTCATATGCACAGTACTTACCGGTAGGTCACATTGACACCAATTCATCTGACCAACCTTGCGGGCTCGGTCATACAACCACCCCTGGCAAAACCGCCTCCAGGTGAAAAGAAACCCGCCTATTCGCCATTGATTGTTCCTGCGTTCGGGGGCTGTTCTGTTACCTACCTAATCTACGAGGCCAGTTGCGTTGCAACTCCTACGGCTAAATCGGATTAAATGCAATTGGACCACCTCACTTCATATTGCAGCTTGTAGTGAAGCACAACCTCATCTTGTGATGCTAGATCCAGTCGGTAGACATGGGTGACATACCGGGTATCAAACCGGCGGTTTGCCAAGGTGACGTGTCGATTGTATATACATGATATTTATAACTGCTGGCATATACACTACCTCAAACCTACTGGAAGCTCGTCTCAAGTAGATGAGGTTTCCTATCCCTCAGATCCAGCAGCATCTCGCCAAACAAGCCGTTTGCCCAGGAGAACCACTCTCGTGTCCACGAGGACGCATTAAACGTATCTATAGATTCGTGAATCAACCCTAGCCCGTCCGTCGATGAGACTAGCATCTGCAACCCCGCGACGATCTCGCTGTCGTCGTCTGAAGTCAACAGTGACGTGATGATTGACATTGGCCACGCTTTTCCGGGTCCGACATGTGGACCGCCGGTACTGGATGCGCGGGTTAGCCATCGATACTTGGCATCGTGTCTTGAACACTTGGGGACTATAAAAAGCAGCGACTTACCCATTGAGCACTGGCCCATGCATGTAATACGGGTTCCACGTCGAGAGGGCGAATTTCCGCGTGTTCTGGTACGTCTCGTCCGATGCATTCAGGTAATCTAGAATTGGGGCCCCCAGCAAGCTTGGGACGTTGGCGTCGTCCATCAAGTTGCTCGACCCAAACCCGTCGATCTCGTACGCATATATCTCCCCAAATTCAGGGTGCTGCACTTTGCCGTGCGTCTCGATTCCATCCTTCACACTGGAGGCGAAGTCACTCATGCGCTGGGCGAGCTCAGCATCGTGATTCTCTGCTATCGAGGCACACTTGCCAAGGTAGCTCGAGAATTGCATATTGGCTGGAACAAACAATTGGTAGATGGTCGAGTCGTCGGAAGGGCGGAATGCGCTACGAACCAATCCGGTACCGCCTTTGACGGGGTTGCCGGCCCCGGAGTTCGTGAGCGTCTCCGTTGCGCTCTCGCTTCCTCGCTGGAAAGTATACGGCGAATCATTGACAGAGCCGTCATCGGCGTAAGTCCCGATAAGAAGTCCCTCGGCCACGTCGAGAATCGTATTGACTGCATCAATCCATTGGTATTTGCCGAAGAACTCGTGATCACCGGTCCTGTCGTAATAATCATATGATAGCTGCAAGAAGGCCGAAATCGAATCCAGTTCATACTTGCATTCAAAAACAAATGTTGTATTGTAAGGAGGCTTCACTTGATCCGTGTCACCGTACCCGTTCGTTTCTGGCGGAAGCCCGGATTCCACCGGCGCTTGAAATGCGTTGCAGTATGGGTTGCCGATGACATATCGAGACTGTAGGTTAATCGCACCCCGAAATAACGATGCTAGAGAGTCGGGAGAATCGTCGGCTTTCAATAATGACTTGTAGCTTCGCATTTGGTTTGCGCTATCGCGGAGCCACATCGCCACGATATCTCCAGTTGTAATGAAGGTAAGCTTAAGTGATGTCAACAATACTTCACCAAACACAAGAACGGATAAGATTGGTGTACCTCTTCTGTCGAGTCACCGGCTGCGTAACCTTTCCATGTCACAGTAGTGTCCAATGTATTCGGAAAAGTGTTTTCGAACAACCGGAACAAATCAGGATCCTTGACCACATCTTTCAACTCCTGGATAGTGGCTTCAACATCTGAAGAGTTGAATTTCCGACACGCTGCCACCGGTCGCTGATATGAGAGCTGATACTTTCCTGCCGAGAAAGGCTCATGGGTTGTCATGGCATAATCATCGTAGTCTGGACATTGTGCCGAGATGGTATTAATGACACTAGAAATGAAACCAAACAGAAGAAGTGGACGAGGCATTATGCCTAACACTAATGATCTTGGACGAATATCCAAGGGCACGCAAGAGGGGATACCAAACGCAGACGCAAGAATCTGGAACTTCCCAGATCGAAAGCAGGCGAGGCGTCCAGTAATAAAAAGACCTGTCAATGTGATCTACCCTTTGTCTCTCCAGATCGTATTTCTAGACCGCAAGATCGACGCCAAGCAAAGCCCTGTCACGCTGGCCTGCTGAGGTCTCGCGACTTACAACTGGTCATGTTTGTCATCCTTGCAGCTTCGCCCCTGGGGCATATGACGTTAAATTAGAAAGCCATCCATCATTGCATCGGTTCGTGGGAATAATAAAGGGTAGAGCCGAGATAGGTCGAGGAGAATGCGGGGAAGGCCTGTCCTAGCTGGGTAGATGCGGATACAGCGGGCGCGCATTCTTGAGGGGGAGCACCGCAGCTTCGGTAACTCTTCGTGATTTGGCTGTTTGTCCAAACTGCTATTACTTCCCCGGTCCGTGGACACTGCAGTTTATTGGTAGTACAAGCACCAACAGCATGGACTAGCCTGTCTGCCTGTCTGTGTATTCCGAGGTCTGAATCCTCAACTTTATTGAGCTTCCTAATGGAGCTGTACAGATCAGCGTCAGCATTTCCCCGCTCTTGAGGCTGACAGCTAGGTACCGTACAGCTTAGTCGGGGTAAAATGCCTGATCGTAAACATTGAGACCACTCAAAGCTCCAAATTCCAAGGACCTGCTGCTTTGCGATTTCCAGATATTTAGTACTTTGACTAAGTGCCTAATATCAGAGGTTACTGGTGTGTTTCTCGGAAGTCCGGGCATTTTGTTAGTGCTTTGAAGATCACATCTATCATGCGAGGGATGTTTTTATTTGACTTGTAATAAAACGCTTTATTTTCTTTTATATCGGGGTGTTATTTAGCGTTAATAATGCAATAATTATAAACGTAATTAATTATTACGCACCATAAATTAACCTAATAAATAACTGGTTATTTATATATAAATTCTCTTTTATTAAATTAAATTAATTAAATTTAATTATAAATAAAAGAAATATTTTAATAATTTTTTATTAAAAAATTATATAATTTTATCATTTAATATAATTTTATTATTTAATATAATTAATTAATTTTAAAATTTCATTTTTTTTAATTTAAACGTTTTATTTTATTTTATAATATATTTTTTTAAATGAAATTATAAAGTAAATTTAATTTTATTAATTTTATATTTAAATAATTTTATTTTTTAATTTAATTAATTATTTTTTTAAAAATTATTTTTTAATATTAATTAAATTTATTTAATTTAAAAATCATTAAAAAAAATATTAATAAAAAATTTAATAAAATTATTAATTATTATATTTTTAAATTTAATATATTTTATATAAATAATTTTTTTTCGGCTTTTTATTATAATTAATAATTATATATATTAATATAATATAATTTAATTTTTAATTAATTAATATTTTTATATATTAATTAAATTATTTAATTATTATTATATTAAATTTAAATGATTTTATTATCGAATTTAATATATAATTTTTTAAAAAAACGTATAATAAATATAATTTTTTTTATTATTTATAATAACGCTAAAAATTTAATTTTAATAATTAAAATTATAACCGTTATTTATTTATTAGCTTTTTATTTAATAATTTTTTTAAATAATTTTATAATATATATTTAAAAGCTTTTTTAATTTATTATATTATTTATAAATAATATATTATTAATTACTTTAAAAATATTTTTTTTTTCGAATTATAATTTAAGGTATTTTATTTAATAAAAGTAATTTAATATATAATTTATAATTAAATAATAAATTAATTTTAAATTTATATTATATTTATTTAATTTTAAATATATAAAAGTAATATTAAATTTAATAATAATTATTTCGTATAATAATAATTTAATTTTTTTTTAATATTTATTAATAAACGTTACGCTCGTTTTTTTTTAATATAATATTAACTTATTTTTAATTATAAAGTAATAAATATATTAAAATAAAATTAAATTAATAAATTTAAATATTTTTTTAAAATATATAAATTAATTTAATTAAAATTATTTAATTAATTTATTTTATAATATTTTAATATTTAAAAATTATTAAAGGTTTTTTTCG
>KZ111711.1:0-15561 GCA_002120315.1 Hypoxylon sp. CI-4A | reverse complement strand
CCTTTTTATTATTTTATGATATTTTTATATATTAAGTATATTATATTTATTTATAATACACTTTTATAGTAATTATTATTTTAATATTTAATTATATATTATTACATTAATGTAAATGTAAATTTTATATTATTTCCTTACTTATAATTAATTAAAAATTAATTAAAATGTTATTTATATTTAATTTTTTAATGCTTTTTAATTATATATATAATGCTTAAAATTTAAAACCTTTTTAAAGGAAGCTTTAAAAGTGGTTTTTTATATGATAATATTAAAATATTATTTAAATTATTATAAGAATATATAAAGCTAAATAGCTATAATATTTATCGATTTAATGCAATTAATAAAATGAATAGCGTATTTATATATTATTTGATTTAATGCATTAAAAATAAAAAATAGCTTTTTAAAATTATTATTAATAATAAAATAATTTATAATAAAAAAGTTAAATGCGTTTAACGGGGTATAATAAATAATAAGAAATAAAACGGTAATTAAACTTTTTAATTATATGCGAAATATAATAATTATATTAATTATATTATTAATCGAAGTTTTTATAATAATTTAATTTATTACCGTTTAATTAAAAAGCAAAAGAAATATATTAAAAATCTTTATTTTATAAATGCTTAAATAAGCTAGATTTTTTATTTATTTAATATAATATTTCTTAGTATTTTTATAATAAAAAAAGATATTATTAATTATATTTAAAAGGTTTATAAAAAGAATAAAAATAATTTTACCGCTATATAAGCTTTTATTAAAAAGTTAAAAGATAATCGTAATAACGTTTTTTTAAAATATTATTATAAAAATAACATCGATATAAATCACCTTATTTACGCATTTTAAATTTATAAAAATTTTATAATTATTATTAAAAGTTTTAATAAAAGTGGATTTAGCTATATTATAAGTTTTAATTACATTTATAAAATTAATCGATTTAAGATATTTTTAATAAATATTATTAATATAATTAATTTTAATATTATATTTAATATTACGTTTAATTTTATTCCCGATAAAACTTAATAAAACTATAATTAAATAATATAAGTATATCGTAAATACATTGATTTTTATAACATTAAATCATTTATAATAATCTTATTTAATTTTTAAATGAAATTTCGGAAAACCGTTATAAAAACTTTCTTTAAATTATAGTTATAATTATATATCTTTTATATTAATAAAAACATTTGCTTTTAATTATTTAAAAAATAAAATGCTTTTTATAATATTACCGATAATAATATTTATAATAATAATATTATTAATAATAATATTATTAGTAATAACGTTACTAATAATAATAGTTTTTTTATAAATAAAATTTAAAAAAATTAATCGAATATTAACGAGAAAATATTTAATAATAAAAATATATATATTTTTAATATTAATAAATAATAAAAGTTTTATATTTTAAATAAATATATAAAATCATCGTAATTATTTTTAAAAGAATTATTAATGCAAATTAAACTTAATTACGTTAAATATTTATTAATTTAAACCTATATAATATACTTTTATATAAAAGAGGATTTTTAAGCTATATAAAAACGTATAAATAAATTATTTTAAAATAAATAAAAAACTTTATTTAATTATTTTTAAAATATATATATGCCGTTACGCGTTTAATAAGCTAATTATCTTATTTTAAAATATTATAATTACGATATTTAAATTATATTTTTTATAAAATTAAGTAATAATAATATTAAAAAGTAATTAATTATAATTAATAAAACTAATTTTTTAATATTATATCAGATTTTTAAGCGATTTATTATTATTTAAAGCGAAAGCTTTAAAGCTAAATTTGCTTAAAAAATTATAAAGATTTAGCGAAATAATTTTAAGTAAAAATAAGTTAAAAATATACTAAGAACGTGTTTAAAAAAAACTTTAAACTTAATAATCTTTTAATATTAAATAATATAAAAGTATTTATTAATATTAAATAATTAAATTCCTTAATAATCACCCCCTTGTAATTATTTAATAAAAAATTAATATAAATTATTTTATTATTATAAAATCTTAAAATAAATTAAATAATTAAAAAAGAATTTTACGATTAAAGATATTTTTTATAAAAAAATTAACCTTTTTTAATATATTAATATTAATATAATAAATAAAAATTATATGTATTTATAATATATATTTATTAATTTATTAAGCTAATAATAAACTTATTTTAAAAGTTCTCGATTTTTATATTATAAAGTTTTATAATCGCTTTATAAATATAACGATTATATTATTTAAAACGATAACTTTAAAAAAAGCAAAAATTTATAAACGCTAAAAATTATTTATATTTAATTTTTATAATCTTTTTATTAAGAAAAATCTTTTATAATAAAAGCTTATTAATAAATAAAAATATAAAATTAAAATCTAACCGCGTAAACGTAATAAATTACGTAAAAATAAGAAATTTAAAAAAAGCGTATTATAAAAAAAAAAACGTTATAATTAACCTTAAAAGCTAATTATTAAACTCTTAAAAAAGCGACGCCGTAAAAAGCCTTTAAAAAAGATATAATAAAACTTTTTAATAATAAATAATAATAAAAATGCACTTAATTTATTAATAAAATAATTTTATAATAAACCTCGGAAATAACCGCAGCTTAAATCATTAAATGTAAAAAAAAATTTAAATATAAAAAAAGATATAAAAGAGGATAATTTGAATAATTTAAATAATAAGTTCTTTAATATTAATAAAATTTTAATAAATATTAAAAAAGAAAAAAAAAATGAATTTTATAAATATAATTTAATTATAATAAATTAAAAGTTAAATGTATTAAATGTTATTAAATTTATATATATTATAAATATTAGGGTATAAAAGATTTTTATTAAATTTATATTAATCTAAAACTAAATAATATTAATATCTCCGCTTTTTTTATATTATTATACTTATTACTTATTTTATATTTTATAAATTTTTAATTATTATTAAATCATTAATTATAAGATTTAAAAATTTTCTTTAACTTATTATTATTTTTATTAATTAAATTACATGATTTTTAATCTTATATATTAATATATATCATTTAAAATTCCTTTAATAAAACCTTTTTTTAAGCTTTTAAGCGTTAAATAACGGAAAATTTTATTATTTTTTTTTTTATTATATATATTATATTATATATAAAAATTATTAGGAAAATAATAAAAGTTAATTTCGTAATACTAATAATAAAGCCATTAATAATATGCTTTTTTTATTAAAATATATTAATTTTAATTAACTAATTATATAAATTTTTTCAAAGGATTTTATAGCGTTTATAAAACTATATTTTCATATTTTATTAATAAAAAATAATACATTATATTTATATAAATATTATTATAATCGTTAATTTAAATAAATAAATAAATTATTACGTAACCTTAAATTTTTATCATTAAATGTTTTTTATAAAAATCTTATTATTTTAATAATTTTTAAACCTTATTAATTTAAATAATATATCTTTTTAAGCTAATTAATTATTAACTTTTATTAATAATTTTAATAACTTTTAAAACCTCATTAAAACCATTTATATATATACGAAAGATTATTAATTTATAAAAATAACTTATAATTTAAAAATAATTTACGTTATTTTAAGGAAATTTAACGTATAATTTTTAAAGAATTATATGCGAAATTTTATTATTAATAATTATCAGAAAAATAACTTAATAAAAAGATATTATAATATATTTCCCTTTTAAACCGATATTTATAAGCTTTTAAATGCTAATAATTTTATTTCTTTCCTTAAATAAAGGATTAAAAACACATATATTTTAAATATATATATTTTTAAAAAAAATAATTTAAAACCGAATGCGTTTTACACTTATATGCTTATAACTTTTAATTAATTAAATAATAATAACTTAAAGCTAATTATTTAATTTTATAATACATTATAATTTACTTTTAATAAAATCTTTTATAAATATATTTTTATTTAATTTATATGATTATTATTTGCTAATATAATCTTTTTACTCTTTAATAATAAAAATAATAATTAAATATTTCCTTTTTATTTAATTTTAAATGCTACTAATATTAAAAATTAAATGATAAAAATATAATATAATAAATATTTCCTTTAACCGTAAAATGGGTTATTAAAATATAAAGAAAATAATAAATAAAGGTTTAATATACTTAATATAAATAAAGTTTAAAAAGGAGCTAAAAATAATAACGATTTTTATTTATTATATAATTTTATATTAAAGGTTATTAACGAGTATAATACATATTATAATAATGCTTATAAAGGTTATAAAAAAAAAAATAATAATATTAAACCTAATGATAAAAATAATAATAATATACACTTTTATTAATTAAAATAAAAGTAATTTTTAACGTTAATATAACTTAAATTAAAGCTAATACTTATCGATAATAAAAAACCTATTATAACTTTTAATGAGAAATAAAAATTAAATTTATTATATATAATATTAATTAAAATAAACAGGGTAAGTAAAAAAGCTTTAAAAGTTATATAATATTTTTATTATATATAAAAAGGTGATTTTAAAAAAGTTATTAATATATAAATTAAGTTTATAATACGATTTAAAAAGATTATATTTTATAATTAAATTATTATATATTATAAGCGTTTTATTATATAATTATATATTATAAGTATAATAATATATAATGCGTTTAAATAAAATTATATATAAATTTAATAATATAATTTAATTAAATTAATTAAAAATTATATTATTAGCGTTTTAAAAGTGTGATATAATATAAGGTAAATAAGAATTATAAAAAATACTATAAAAGATTAAAAAAAATGCGATTTTTTTTAATTAAATAACATTACGCGGCGTAAGTTAAAAAATACACTGCACGAATAAATTTACCTATAAAAAATCTAAGCTTAAAATATATATTTAAATTTATTTAATAATTTTTATAAGTTTTAAAATCTTTAATTTTTTTATAATTTAAATAAAAATCTTTAAATTTATTTATATTTAAATTTAATAATATAAAATATATTAAGCTTTTTAAATATCTTTATATTAATATAATTTATATATATAAATGTTATTTTCTTAATTTATATATATTAATAATATTTTAATATTTTATTTTAATTATTAATTATAATTACATAAGTTAATTAATAATTTTTTAGCATTAATCTCTATATAACACCTAAAAAGAGAATGCTATTTAGCAGTGAAATCATTAATAACCCTATTATTCATGTCAGAGGCTTATCAAGCTACAAACCCTAAAGATAAGGTCTTTGCATTACAATCCCTTTTACATGGGTACGCGGGGCGCCTCATTAACCTGGACTACGAGGAGTGTTGCGAAGCGGTGTTTAAAAGAGTAACAGCTCGATGCTTTAATGCTATTACGGGGCTCTACTTGACGCAGACGTTCAAGTTCTGGTTCGAATCTCCATTAAGCACCGAAGAGCCAGGTGGCCCTTCTTGGGTTCTTGACTTGGCCTATACAGACGCAGGCTTCTGTGGGGACAAATCCACGAGAGACACGAGGGACAAGGTGACACTCGATGGTTTTATCTCCCAAAACAAAGTCCCTCGCCTTCAGCTTGAGCATGGCATGGATATAGTACCTTTCTGCACACCAACAGTTCTGCACTGCACAGGGCGCTGCATAGATCAAGTTCACAGGATTGCCTCTTTCCCAAGGCTAAGTGATACAACGACGCAGACAGCATTTACAACATTGGTGTGGCTATCGCTCCAAATATTCAACGCTCGTGAATCTCTACTTGGTCTTCCTATCACGAGGGAGTTTGGCGACATTGAGAACACTGATTTTCTTTCCCTGACAAAGTTCTTCATGATGCAGGAACGTTGGCCGGAGGATCAGGAGGAACTTAACAGACTTGCTACTATTCGAGGCGAAGAACTTGTAGGGAAGCCGATCTTCATTACTAAGAGAGGAGTGGTAGGGATCGCTACGGCGGCTATCAAACCCGGCGATTTCCTCTCATTGTTGCATAGCTCACCTACCTACCTCATCCTCAGAGAAAGAAAAGACCGGAAAGATGGCGAGAGACAGCACAGGATTGTTGCCCGTGCGGCCGTCAACGATAAGCTACTTCATGAGATGAAGGATATGAAGGCTTTCATCGAATCGACATCCAGTCAGCATTTTCAGATTATCTAGGTACCTAGGTACGCATATGAGACTTACGGCAGCGCTTGAAGACTGTCATACCGGGAGAACGAGATTACTTGGAATGGTCACTTCATAAGGGATGATATTAGGATAGATTGCATACACTTCGTAAATTTATGATTGCTTGGTATGGATTCTTGGCTGGTATACTGGTCACATACTCTAAGATGGCTTCAACCCTCCCACTATAGCTGGCACCACAATCGCCCGAGCTCACAATCCGAAGACCACGCGCATAATTCCGAATCGCCAGTTAGATTGCTATTTGGACTATTGGTTCATTTGTGATTGAAATGAATACACGCGACCGCGGAACGTCATTCATGGCGTTGAAAAGGTCAGCTGGATGAACGTGTGTAATAAGGCCTTACTTTTGAATGTTTCTAAGACTGATTATGTCCCCATAAGCATACCACACGTTTCTGATCCGAAGACCGGCAGACCTAGGTAGCAGAACGAATTGAGCCCAATCAACTAGCGCATTGGAGTACTGGTAGGTTGAAATGCAACCTAGATCGTGGCAACGGCGGCCTCTAGACATTGAGAACGCACAAAGGGCATATCTAGCAGGCTAAGAAGAGTACTGAAAATATTCCACTTAGGTTTCTTTCGCGAAGGAAGTGGAATAGATACCTACCTAGGTAGCTAAAGTTGGCCAAAGGTGGAATGTCAATCCTCAAAAAGCCAAAACTTGCACCTAACCAGGACGAAAGCGAAAGCGACCCATGCTGCGAGGGTCGTTTTAGCACGCTACATTGCAATTATTCACCCTATCACCGAGACCAAAAACTACTAGGCTGGCTTAATCTGGAAATTTTTAAATTACGAAGGCAAGCTAAAACTTTTTATATCGAACCTATCCCAAAAGTCCCATTAGACTAATTCAAAGGCCATAATAGTTACCAACGATTAACAAACGACATCTATCACCTGAGTCCTAATCTAGCACCGCCTAAGTGGGTTATGACGAATGAGTCTATGTTCTAGCTCTAGGTAGGCTGGTAGGTAGCTAACCAAATGCTGTAACTCCACCCTTGAAAAGGGTCTTTTCAATCTAAATATGGCTTACCGTTCGGTCCGTTCCATGAAAAAGAACACCCCACGGCGACCCTTTTTGATTCCGACAGCGCGCTGTACATGGAATTTTCATCACCCCTGGTTATCCTCCCATTTGACATGTCCCCGGCGGAGGTTTAACGAAAGCTCCCCTTAATAACGTATGATTGGGAGGCCCACACTACGACCTTTTAGGAAGTTGATCAAAGAAGCTTTAAAAGACTAGGTAGCTTAGCGTAGCGCAGGGCTGAGGCAATGTCTTCGGCGTGCGAAGACCTCATTAGAGCTTAGGCGCGACAGAAAGTGCACGCGAATCGCCCTAAAACTGGACTGAATACAGAGTTTTACTAGAATGCTTTCGAAGTCGACTTGTCTTGTCTATAGCTTCACCGGAGTTGATTCGGGTTCTCAAAGACGTAGTTCTTGGACAAATCCAGAACCTTGCTCGCCCTGCAAATCCTTTGGACCCTGAAGATCCTCCGGACCTTCTAGATCCTCATAACCCTGTACACATCGTCAGAGAGCATGGTTTCAGGGATTTTGGCATTACAAGTTTCCCGGGGAAGTATCCAATATCAGAAAATGTCGTGTACAAAAATAGCTTACGCATCGCATTTATCGCGATGCTAGCAAATGACCTCACCAAGCTATCAAATCAGTTGGACAGAATATTAGCTAAGCACTTCCTAGAATTCATCAATTTATAACTATACACGTAGCCGCGGAAGCCAAGCACCTAATTTTCTACCCGAGTTCTCCTAGTTCCCCTCAGTGTCTAAACAGTTGCCTGTTAGCCGCCGTGGGGAACGACGAATGAGCACCGGCCCTAGACGACGAGATTTCTGCTTCGAACCGGGAGCACATAACGGGTAGGTATCTAACCGAGCTTGTTATGGAACGGTGGGGTAGTGGAAAGAGCCTGGGTCAACCCAAAAGGAGCCGCGAAGTAGTAGCGCCGGTTTAGTTGAGATAGATTTATTAGTTAAACATAAGAACCACACGGTCTCCGTTAGCGATTTAGTGCATGTGCTCTAGATCTATATGGGCTATAACAATCTTAATCCCGGCATCCAGGTACTGTTCCTGCATCGATTTAGCGGACCGTAGGAGCCACCACTAAAATAACTCGCCTAACTCCATAGACCGCGTGGGTGACCTAACGAAATATTTTCAAGTCCATGGACTAAATGGCCAATACAGGTAACGTGCCATGAACGTGAGGTAGGTCGGTACCTACTTATGAACTGATGGGGTGGATATTTATGGACAGGTGAGTGTAATAGACTTCATAGCAAAATACATTTCTACTGTCATAGGCATAGCATGAACAATGATGAACAAGGGTCCACGAGCCAGCTCACCATCTAGAGCAATCTAGAGCAGTGCTCCTTCATCGCGTTCGGAATCCTCGCGTTATTCTCCTATGCTTACCAAAGGCCCTCATGTGCCTGCCTATCTAGGTAGGTATGTATATATAGAGCATATCCTTGAGGCGAGAGGTTTGTGATACAGTCAACTCAGGTCATCGTCTCAATCTTTGGATCGGGTGGTTCATCTTCACCATGAGATCCGTTCACTCATTTTTGTCCCTTTGCGGGACGCTGCTGGCTACCAGCTCTACACTCGTTTATGGTAGCCCACTCAACCCCAATTTGCCCTTACCTACGTCCACTGCCTCCATCATATCCGAGCTTATGCCCGCGCCTACCGCCTCTATAATAGAAGCGCAAAACATATCACTGGCGAAGAGGGACCTTGTCGACTTGAGAATTTTGCCCCTTGGTGCTTCGATCGTCTGGGGACTGACATCAACTGACGGTAATGGGTATGTACAGCCACAACATCTTTTTACAGAGAGTAAAAGCTAAAAAAAGTTGCAGCTTCCGACTACCGCTAAGGAACCAACTACGTTGGGAGGGTTACAACGTGAATATGGTTGGCACACTGTCCCATGGTGACATGGCAGACAATGTATGGTATCCCTTTTGAAACAAGCCGAACGTGACATACTGATTGAAGTCCAGGATGTCGAAGCTACTCCGGGCTATGTTATCACCCAAGTTCATTCTTCAGCGGAAGCCTGCTACGCTTATAAGCCTAACATAGTCGTCATCAACGCCGGCACCAATGATTGCGTAAAGAGTGTCGACACAGCCAACGCCCATACCCGTCTGAAGTCTATGATTGAAGATCTGTGGACCAATATTGGGGATGAAACGGTTATCATCGTGTCAACGATCTTAATCAATGGCGTCGAGTCTGTCAATACCTGCAGTGCTACCATCAATGAAAACTACAGATCCCTTGTGTCATCCCTGCAGCAGGATGGCAAGCCAATCTACTTGACAGATTTCGACGATTGGATCACCATCGACGATATCGGCAGCGATGGTACTCACCCCACGACAACTGGTTATAAACGGATGGCTGGTGCTTTTTACGCGACCATCGCTAAGGCAGACAAGGACGGCGCCATCAAGGCACCGCAGGACGCCGATCTGGACAGCACGACCACCGACTGCGACAAGACTGCCGGCGGTGGTGTCAGTGCAGGCGCCAACACGCAGACGGGAAGTGGTTACGACGATGGTATCTACTACCACGAAAGTGAGGCAATGGGCAGTCTCCTGACCATCACAAGCAGCTGGGATAGAAACCAATGGGTCTTCGCCCGCCTCTTTAGCCAGGACCGCGACGATCTGCTTGGTTGGATCAGCGAGTCGGATGGGTCTATCACTTTCGCTGTCTGGAGAAACGACGGCGATGGAGTCATGACTAAAATCGACGACATGACAAACTTCCCGAACTCATGCGTTCCCCGTGGTCTGCGCTTTATCGACTTGAACGGGGACGGCCTAGACGATTTCGTTTGCATCAGCAACCCCGACGGCGCGCTCTATGGTGTTATCAATAATGGCGACGGGGGTGGCACCAGCGGCCCGACTTGGACATCCATCGGGTTGATCAAGGCCGCCGATGCCAACTTCCCTCAAGCACAGGTTCGTCTTGGCGATATCGACGGAGACGGCCGTGCTGACTTCATCGGCCTTAACTCTGACGGCACCGCGCATGTTTGGAGAAACGCGGGAACTGGTGACAAACCCGACTCATGGCAATCCCTAGGTGCAAAGTGGACTGGGGGCGACCGCGGCAACCTGACCGGCGTCCGCTTCGAAGATATCAACGGCGACGGGCGCGACGACTGGATGTGGATGTCCAATGCCGGTACCACCTACACGTACACCAACTCCCGAAGCTGCGCGACAGGCGTCGAGGGTAACGGTCTTAATGTTGCCTGGCGTCAAGGGTTTAAGACAGGTGAGTCGAGCGGCCCAACTCACGCGGCGGAGTTTGATGGTGATGTCAATATCAATCGCATCCATTTCGCCCGTATCTATGGCGAAGCCTCGTCCTTTTCACTTCTAGGTCGTCAGGACTATGTTTATATGGAGCACTCAAAATCCGGCGACAAACACATATTCAACATGAAGGTCTGGAAGAACCAAGGTAGTGGTTCGGCCAAACTCAAGGCGGACGGCAACAAGTACGCCGACGTGACAGGGACTGGTCGCATGGATTACGTATGGACCTACTCGTTCGGCAAGATGATACTCTTCAGGAACGGCGGGACCGACTATATCACCTCGGGCACGAGCTATTGGACCCAACCGCAACTGGACCTTTTCAATCCGCAAGACATCGTCGGCAAGGATCTTGACCGTAGAGACCTGCACCTGATAGATTTTGATGGTGACGGCAAAGCCGACATTGTCTGGGTCGACCCTGACAACAATAATCATGTTTCCGTCTTCATCAACAAATATGATGGATCTACCTTCAGCTGGGAATACCAGTCCGATCCCGCCCCGGCATTATCTTGCTCTCAGACTAAGGGCACCGGCCTCAACGATATACCCATACGCTGGGGTGATATTAGCGGGATTGGACGGGATGATTACGTTTGTATCGAGCCGGATGGCCGCATGTCGGGTTATGTTCACGAGACGGATGGATCCTGGACGTACAACGAACAGTTCTTTGGTTCGAAGGGTTACGACCGAGCTAATTTCCGCATTGGTGATGTTAACGGCGACGGCAAGGATGATATAATATGGACTGAGAAGTTCTCCGGAGATGGATACGTCTACTATAACGCCGGTCCCCTCGACGTTGCTGGATCAAGCTATCATTGGGAAGTGGATAGCTCCAACATGCCAGCTTTTGCTTTTGCTGGAAATGCGTGAGTACCTGTTCTTCTACCGATGCGCCCTTGCAGTCGAAGAGTTACTAATATCTTGTTTTGCAGCGCTGGAAGTTGTACCTACTACCCGGACCTCAATGGCGACGGTCGTGTTGACCAGCACATCGTCCTTCAGTCCTTCAACAACATCGCCTGGACTTCGTACAACCTGTGCTCCGGTGGTGACCACACTGGTGACGACGAGAGCCCCTATACAGACCCCGGCCTGGACATTCCTGACAGCATCGACATTTCGACTGGCGTTCAAGTTAGCGGCTGCGGTCAGACCAGCGCGGGCGGAGATGCGTATGACACTCTAGTCTGGAACCTCGTGGCGGCAGCCTGCTCCATGACTGCCACACAGACCGCCACGGGCCTTCCGTTTCAAACCGTTGACTGCATGAACCCGCTAGTCACGGATGCGGATCAAGATCAGGGCGACCGCTGGAACGGCGTGGACACTGACACCGCTATCGAGATGGTCCTCCTCGACTACTTTTACGAGCAAGACGATACTTCTCTGACTTTCCCAGAGTACGTGAGCAACTACTTCCACGGTCCGGAAGGTATGAACTGTGGAAAGACAGCCGACAAGGTGGGCTGCGAGACTGTTTCCGAATGTTCGGATACCAATCATCCCGCCGGCTATTTCATCCTGAACTCGTTCGTAGCGGTACATTCGGTAAGTTTCTCCGTATCCTTCGGGTTGCAAAGCGGGCTGACCCTATTCGACAGTTCCTCTGGGACGCATATGACGCTAGCTTCAATGCCGAAAGTCAGATGAATACAGAGATTGCGGCCTTTTCATCTACATTTGCAGAGATGGAAGATGTTGACGCCGAAATCGACACACTTCTAACCGTACTCGGATTATTCTATGTTCTGGCTACGACACCGCTCTGGAATAAGTGTAAGTACCTATCATAAGGCCTTCCAGATATGCTAGAGTTACTAATGGTATTATAGTCTGGAAGGAGGCGGTTGGTAAGGCGAACCAAGATTATTTGTCGATAGCCAAGGAGGTAACAGGCAATATTATAAGTAACGGTATCACCTTACTCAAAGCATCTTCTATCTGGTAAGCCTCTCCCCTCCTATGGTTAAGAACGATGGGAAAAAGACTTTGTACCCTAATTCATCATCTTAGGGCTGTTGCGGATAACAACAACGAACTACTCTCCTACTACATGGGGCAGATGGTTAGCACCACAGCACAAGCCCTTTCCGACACAAATACAGATCTCTTCAACGGAAGCGCCTCTACGATTGCGGATCTTTACCGTATCATGGATAATGGCAAACTGATGGAGTCAACGGTCACGGATGGAGAATTCGACGCACAACTCTCCCTAGAGAACTCACTCTACTCTGTCCTCATCCCTTACGCCTGGTCGCTAAGCAATGAAAACCTGCACCCTGTTGTCATCGACACTGGATATGACTGTTCCGACACGTGGCCGGACTTCTTCCACGACTATATCGCAGAGGATACAGCCAAGGCCACAGCTGTTTGTTACAACGATGCCTTGTATTATTTACTCGATGCCCGTAACTGTAACATCGACTGTAGCAAGGTCTACCCTCAAGGCTCTACTACCTGCGCACCAACCAAATTCCATCAGCCTGTCGGTACCGACAAGTTAGATGGCACCAACTGGGGCGGAGTCACCATCGACAACCTGACAATTGCGTAAGTTCAATGTTTTCGCGGGCCCCTTTGATTTACTTCTTCTCCTTCTCCCTGTCGTACGCATTCTTCCAAAACAACCTCACATTCTCTAACCCGCGCAACGATAGGGCCATCAACGGTTATACCAATAACAACAACGCGAACGGCTGGTCTCACGCCGATCCTAGCAATTCGGATGACATGACCAGGATTTGGACTGATGGCATCAACGCCGCCGGTGTTAACACGATTCCTGTGTGTGATCTAGCTACTGCTATGAACAATTGGATTACATGTGATATCGATGCCGATAACTACCCTTGTCAGTCGTAGGGTTTCGGTATAGAATACCACAGTGAGGACGTCATCCATTCTTTTATGTCTGATGCAGATGCTTAAAGGTTTGCACTACGCATAATTAGTTCTATCCATGAAAAAGATTAAGAACAAGGATTGGATTTAAAGATATACCCAATCTAAATAAAGAATAAAGCACTGTTACCTTAAAATCAAGAACCCGCGTTCCTACGACTATACCTTGGCCGAGTTATAGGCTTGTGACACCTAACACCGCTTTAGCCCACTTTTCGTCCGGCCTTTTTTTCCGGCCTCTTCACTCAAGATCATATTGCACACTCAATTATAAATTACTCAAACAACCTAAATTCTAAAAATTAAAATGGAATATATACAATTTCTTGTATATCTTTCTAGGCTTTATATTAGTTTGGAAAAAAATTGTATCTCGTGGCTCCGGCACCTCTAACTCTCGTAAACTCTTATTTGTTTTATCTTGAGCCGTCCTTATTTCCGGCAAGCCAGTAAACACTTTATTTGAATTGGGTTTAACTGTCTGGCGTACGTCATGGGCGTATCTATCAAGCTTAATATGTCGGTAGGTAGATATTCGTTTTCTTGGCATGTGGTTGCGAATTCACCGGTGTAAGTAGGTAGCAAGAGCTTTAACAGCCTTGCTAAGCAGGTTACGCACATCGCGAGTGACACCGCCATCGATTACTTCAATTCGTTTTAACTGTCTAATCAAGTCTGATGGTCCCTTGGGGGTATCGTACGTATTTATTAGTTATTTAAAAGTGGTGTATCGGGGTTTATTATCGATAGGGTTGGTGCGGATGAAACCTTTGCCCGTCCCGGTAAGCAGAGAGGGTGACTGTGGCTTACACTCGAGCCCCCCCCCCCCCCCCCCCCCCGGGCCCCCCCCCCCCCCCCCCCCCCCCCCCCCCCGGGGCGGTCATTCTAGAAGCCTCGCTGCTCATCAATCAGCTTAGGTTACTTCGACTCCCAATATAAGCCAGTTGACCCCCACGATGGAATCCAACACCGAGGATCTGAGCCATACGCTGTATCGAGAAGTATTTGCTGATGGACCAGATAGCATAAGACTGATTCATCTGCTTCCCGGTGCACTCACCGATGAGCTCAGGTGTACGCTAGTCAGCGCAGATCTCTCTGCCAGTCCGCCATATGAAGCCCTCTCCTACGTCTGGGGCAAGCCGGTCTTCGACGCGACCATCGTCTGCAATGAAGACGTCCCCTTCAAAATCACTAGTAGCTTGCACCGCGTTCTCGTGCGCCTGCGCGCCGTCGACAAGCCCCGCGTCCTTTGGGTTGACCAAATTTGCATCAATCAGGCCAGCAATAAAGAAAGGGCCGCGCAGGTGTCTCGCATGACGCGCATCTACAGCCAGTGCCAGAATGCGGTTGTGTGGCTGGGCGATGTCCCGCCCAGCAAAAGCGATATGGGCTCCCGAATTGGCTGGACCCGCGCTGGAAGCTATTGTTGTACATCTACGCATCCCCCTGGATGCGGCGGACGTGGATCGTGCAGGAGGTAGCGCTCCCGCGCAAAATAGATGTTCTAATAGGCCCTGTTATCATGGATTGGCGGAGCTTTTCCTCTTTACTGTTCTACGTGGAGTCGTTGAAGGTTTTGGGGCAGGGATTTGGGTCGCTCGGCTCCTGGAAGAATTTCCTGGCTCTTGGGGTCCGAAGAGCGCGTATACTGGAGGGTGAGTTCAGTCCTCTGTCTGAACTGCTATTTGAGCACCGCCGCGGGAAAGCAACAGATGCGCGAGACAGGATATTCGGGCTGATGGGGCTGTTAGCCGAGCGAGACGAGATGCTCGAAGCTGATTACGATAAGAATCCTGCGAGTGTCTTCACAGACGTAACCATCGGCATACTCCGTCGATCTGGAAACCTTGATATTGTTGGTCTTGTCGGGTCTCAGGGTTAGGGTTAGGGTTAGGGTTAGGGTTAGGGTTAGGGTTAGGGTTAGGGTTAGGGTTAGGGTTAGGGTTAGGGTTAGGGTTAGGGTTAGGGTTA
>KZ111710.1:0-15759 GCA_002120315.1 Hypoxylon sp. CI-4A | reverse complement strand
TAAAATTAAATATAATAAAATATAAATTATTTTTATTATAAAAATATATAAAATTATATAAATAATAAATATTTATAATTAATATATTATTTATTATAATAACTTAAATTAATTTTAAATTATAAATTTTCATAAAATATAATTTAAATATAAAAAATAAATCTAAGCATTATTAAATAAAATATAATATATAATTTATATAAAATTATATTTAATTTTATTATTAATAATAAAAAACCGTAATAAAAAAGAATAAAAAAGTAAATAATATAAATATTATATATATATTTTAAGTAAAAATAAAATAATAAAATTATTAATTTAAGTTTATTATAATTTAAAAAATATAATAATAATAATTATAAAAAAAATAAAAAAATAATAATAATATAATATAACTTAAATTAATAATAATATTTAAATATATTTTATAAATAAAATAATAAAACCTTTAAATTAATTAAAAAAAATAAAAAAATATATAAAAGAAATAAATTATATAATAATTATATAAATTATTATTAATTAATTTACACTTTAATTATAAAAATCATTATAATTATTATTTTTTTCTTTATTATTTTTAATATTAATAATATTTTTATCCCGATATAATAATTAATTTAAACGTTAAAAATATTATATATTATAATTTATAATTTTCATTTATATTATAAATTTAAGCATTTTACGAAATATTTTTTTATAATTAAAAAATGTATTAAATATTAAATCGTTAAAGTTAAATACGTGTAATATAATAATATAAAAAAAATTAACTGCAAATTTAAAGATAAATATATTACATATAATTTACTTTAAAATTATGCTTTAAAATTTATACATTATAATAATATAACTTATTATTAAAAGAAATTACTTATAAAAATAAATATTATTAAATAAAAAAAAATTTTATTATAAATATTTTAAAAAAGTTTATTTAATAATAAATAAAATAATAAATTAAAATAATTATTTTAAATCATTATAATAATTTTAAAAAGGTTTTTTAAAACGTTAAAATTTTTAATTTAAAATATATTATATATATTATTTTAAATATTATTCATTAAATTCGCATTTAATTAAATATTTTAAATAAATTACCGGCTTATTATAAGTTAATTTAATTTACGCTTTTATTTTTATTAATAGATTTTATATAAATTATAACGTTTTAAAGGTTTAATATATGCTTTTAATTAAAATCGTTTATTTACGCTTTAATGAGATAAATTTATAATGTATTTTTAAAATTATTAATTTTATTTACAGAAAATTTAATAGTATATTAAAAGGTAAAAAATCTTTATAAAAATATAAAATATTTCATTATATATAGCTTCGAAAAAGCTTAATAAAATAAAGCTTAATTTTCATTTATTTATTATTAAATGATTATAAAGAAAATTAAGCGTTTAAAATTAAAATAAGCGCTTTAATTAATAATATTATTTTAATTTAATAAAGCACTTATAATGTATAATAATTTTTATAATATTAAAAATAATTAAAAAAAATTATTAATAAAAATAACATTTATATTATCGAATATTTTATTATAATAATTAGGAAAAATCTTTTATAATTATTAATTATTAAAATAAAATATATATAATTTTAATATATTTTTTTATTAATAATTAAATAATATATATCATTAAATATTAATTATATTATATATAAAATTAAAGTATTTTTAAATAATAACTTATAATAATAATTAAATAAAAAATAAAAAAATAAAAAAATAATTTTCTTATTAATTTAATTAATAATAACGTTAATTAATATTACCTTTAAAATTAATGATTTATAATTAAATATAATTTATTAAAAGTAAAAAAAAAAGTTTTATTACGTATAATTTTTTAATATCGCTTTTTTTATTAATTTAAATAAAGAAAAATAAAAATATTTATTTTAAATAATTTTAAATTAAAAAAACGCCGTGATAAAAAATTATAATTAAAGTTATAATTAAAATTATAAAAGTATAACCCGTGCGTTTATATTTATAAAACGAATTAAATATTATAGCATTTTTTAATTTAAGGTTTTTATATAAAAAAACCTTATTTAACATTTTATTCATAATATTATAAAATCGTACACTCGTTAATTATTTAATTAATATAATTTCAAATTATTTTAAAATAAGTTTTAAAAAATAATAATAAATTAAATATTTTTTACATTTATTTAAATTTTAATTTTAAAGTAAATTAATTAAATATTAAAAGCCTTTTAATTAAAACTTTATTTTTTTAACACTTAAATTCGCTCGCAAATTTACTTTTATTTATATTAAAACATTATTTTCATTAATATTATAATAATCACGTAATAAATTCATTTAAAATTCAGTTATTAATTAATTATTTAATAATTTTATATTTAAAAGCTTTTATTTTATAAATTAATTATATTTTAAATAAACGTAATTATATTAATTATACGCGTAATTAAAAATTTAAGGTTTTTATTAATTATTTAATAATTAAATTAATTAATTATTATATTATATATAATATTAAATAAATTAAGAAATAAATTAATTATTTAAATAATAATTAAATTAAAAATTTACTTTATAATTTATTTAATAATTTAATTAATATATAAAATAAAATATTAAAACTTAAATATTAAAAAAGGTTTTTTTATAAAAAAACCTTAAATTATATATATAAAAATTATATTATAAAGAAAAAACAAAGGTTAAATGCTTTTAATTAATTAAAAAAAAATGTAGCGTAAAAAGATATTTTCGCGTTCACGTAATTTAAAATCACTTGAGATAAAAAAACATTTATTTTCTTTTTATTTTTTTTTATAATAATTAATAATAATATTATATATTATATATTATTTTTAATTTAAATTATTATATATATTTAACGTTATATATTTAATATTAAAATTATTAAAATTATTTCTTTATAATTTTTTTTAATAATTATAAATAATAAAGTTTTTATATATATAAAAATTAATATATAATGTTTAATTATAATTAATATTAAAATCTTAATGTTTAAAAAAATTAATATATTTTTATTTAAATTAAAGTTCGGGAATTAATTTAATAATCATTTATTAGTTTTTTAAAATAATATTTTTATTTAAATTATTTTATGTTTTAAAGCTTTTAACTTTTAATTAAAAATTATTAATATTTATTTCTTTATAATATTTATTAATATTATAATTATAAAAGCTTTAATAATATTTATAAATTATTTAATAATTAAGAAAATTAATGTTATTAATATATAAAAACTAATTATATTATTAATAAAAATAATTTAATATTAATTTTATTTAATAAAAATTAAAATATTATTAATATATATAAATAATTTTATATTAAAAAATATATAAATATATAAAATTAAGTTAAAATTTATTAAAAAAATCACTTTATAAAATTATAAGCTTTAAAATTATATATAAATAAAAACTTAAAATAATTAATATTTTTTATATTATAACGTTAATTAAAATATTTATTATAAATAATAAAGCTTTTTTAATTTTATTATTTATTTAAATATTAAATAATCGAAAATAACGCGAAAAATCTTAATAATCCACGCTTTATATAATATAATTATTTTTTTAAAAAAATAGTTTTAAAAAATAATAATAAATTTTTTAAGTAAAATAATTTTTTTTATTAATAAGCTTATTTATTAATTTTAATATAAAAGAAAGCATAAGATTTTTATTTATAATATATAAAAAAATAATTTTAAAAATATTTGCGTAAATTATTAATAAAATTTTATTTTTATTATAATATTTTTTAATATAATTAATTATAATTTAAGTAAATAAATAAAAAATAATATTAATATTAAAAAATTAAATTAATTTAAATTTAAATTATTCTTTTTTAACTTAAATATTTATTATAATTTTCCTTTTTTTTTATACGGGGAATAAAATAATGCTTAATAAAAAAACGGTATTTAAGCTTTAAAAAAAAAGGTTTTTTTTTATATTTTTTTTATTTCTTTAAATTTATATATAAATAATATATAAAATTATAATAATATTATTAACAATAATTAATAACGTTATTTAATTGTTTTTAATTAATTAATATTTTAAAAAAAATTAATATTTAATATATTATTTAACTTATTATAATTAATATTTTTTAGCTTAAAATTAATAATAATTATATAATAACCTTAAATTTTTATAAAATATTTACGAGATTTTAAGATTTTTATATTAAAAATAAGAAAATTATAAAATTAATATAAGTTATAATTATAAAAATTATTATAATTTTATCATTTATAATAATACTAATAATTTAATAAATTAAACTTTTTTTTTAAAATAATATTTTAAAATTTAATAAATTTAAAATAAAAATACCACGTAATAATATAAAAATTTTCTTATAATAATTAATAAAATAAAATTATATATTTTAAATTTTTTATTGCTTTTTATTTTTTAAATTTAAGTATATAATAATATAAATTACATTAATATAAATTAACGGGATTAAATATAATAAAAGTAAATAAAAATTTTAAATAATAAATAAAAACCTTTAATTTTTTTCGCTTATAATATTAAAATAATTAAATATTTGTAAAATTATTAGCGTATTAAAAGATACGATTTAATATTATTTAAGCTTTAAATATAATAAAATTTTAAATAATAACTTAAAGTTTTTTTTTTAAAAAAAGCATATATTGTTTTTTATAAATAAAAAAGTTATTATTAAAACGCATTTATTAATATATAAAAATATTTAAAACAATATAATAAAAATTATAAAATTATATAAATTAATTATTATATTATTTTATAATATATAAAATATAATTATAATAATTAATAACGTGTTAATAAAAATTAATAAAATCTGCTTAATTATAAAAAAAAATATTAAAAATAATAATATATAAAATTAATTAAATTTATTAAAAAAAGTTAATTTAATAAATAATATTCGAAATTAATGAGCTTTTTATAATTTAAGTAATTATAATAATAATTACTTATTAATAAAAATAATTTATTTTATATAATTATAAAATTATTAAATTTTAATTTTATTTATAAATATATTATAAATCGTAGTTTTATTAAAAATAAAATTATTTAACCTTTTATTTACATTTTAATTAATTAAATTAAAATTAATTAAATTAAAATTAATTAAAATATTAATTAATTTTTTAATTTTATATATAATAAATTAATTAAAAATGTTTTTATTAATAAAAAACTAATTAAAATTATTTTTTTTATAATTAAAATCTTTATATTTAAAGTAATAATAAAATAAATTTTTTAATTATTATTTAATAATAATTTATTAAATATAAAATTAATTATAAAACTTTTAATTTATTTTTTTAATTTACTTTTTATTTAATAACCGTAAAATAATAATGATAAAATAATTAAATAATAAAAATAATTCTTAATATTTTTTTTTAATATTATATAAAAAATGAATAATATAATTATAATATTTATATTATATATCTTAAATTTAATAAATTAAATATTAGCTTATAATAATTTATAAAAAAACCTTTTATATATTATAAATATATTTATATTAATATATATATAAAAAATTAATTGCTTTTTTATTAATAATAATAATTTAAGTTTTTTTAAAAATATCATTAAAATTAACCTTATTTTTTATGAAAAAAAAATAAGGTTTATTTATTTTTATTTTTTTCTTTTTTTAATAATATTATTTATAAATATCATTAATTAATTTTATATTAAATTAACACTTTTTATAATGAAAGTAAATTATTATATTTTTAATTATAAAAGCTTTATTAAACTTTTTTTTTTAAATTAACGTTTTTTTATAATAAAAGGAATTTATTATTATTTTAATTATATTAAGAAAAAGGTTTTTTAAAATCTTTAATATTTTTATAATAAAACCTTTAAATTACGGATAATTTATTATAAAAATTATTTTAATTAATTTTCTTTTATAATAATAAATAAAATTATTTAAAGATTAAATGTAACGATATAACGTAACTTTATTTTTAAGAATGCGATTAAAAATAAAATATAAATAAATAAATTTATAAGGTTTATTTTTAGAAAATTAATTAAAGCGTTAATATATAAAAAAAATTATTAAAAGGTTAAAAATAAGGATTATTAAAAGGTTAAAAATAAAAATCGTAAAAAGATTAAAAATAAAAATCGTAAAAAAATTAAAAATAAAATTTATAAAAAAATTAAAATTAAAATTTATTAAAAAACTTAAAAAATTAATAAATGATTAATTAAAAAAGGTGATTTAAAATTTAATATTAATATTAATAAATTTAAAAAAAGAAATTATTTAAGCTAATTTACCCGTTATTTACTTATATATAAAGTTTTATTTTAAGGTTAATTATAATTTTAATGTAAAATTATATTTTCTATTAAATTCGATGATATTAAGTTTTTTTTAAACACGTTATTTTATATTAATTATTAAAATTAAAGGTTTAAAAAAGATTATTATTTTATTAATATTTAATTTAATATTATTATAAAATTTTAATATGCTTTAATTAAATTTTAACTTAAATTAATAAATCATTTATAATATTATTATTACGATTATATATCTTTTAAAAGAAATTATATATATAATATTTAGCTTATATTATAAATATATTTCTTTAAAATTAATTAATAAATTAATAAACGGAATAATATATATAATAAATTAATTATATATTTAATGAAATACGATATAATAAAAAATATTAAGTTTATAAAAGTTAAAAATAAAATTAAAAATTAGCTTTTTTTTATTATATTAAAAATAAGCTTTTATATAAATTATTTATTTTATATTAATTAATATTATATTATTAATGAAAATATTAAAAAATAAAAAACTAAAAAATTAAATTTTAAATAATAAATTTAATTAATAAAAAAAAAATAAGTATATAAAATATATTTATTTAATAAATATAAAATATAAAATAAACGTATAAATTTAATAAAAAACTTAAAATATAATTAATTTTTAATTAACGTATTAATTAAAAAAAAAGTTTTAAAAAGAAATAATAAATTATTTAAATAAATAATTAAATAAAATTTAAATAATTATAATAATATAAAAATAAAAAAATAAAATAAAATAATAATTATAATAAACAATAAAAAATATTATAAAAAAGTTAAACGGTTAAAAAAAAAATTATAATTACTATTAAAAAAATTAATTAAATTAATTAAAAAAAATTAAATATATAAAAAGTTATATACTTATTATAATTAATAAAAAACATTAATTATATTATAATTTTTTAAAACATTAAATTATTATTTAATTATTAAGGTTTAATTAAAAAATATTAATATATTATATATTATAAAAAGCATTAAATTATCATTTATTTAATTTTAATATATTATATAATAAATTAATTAATATTTAATTTAATATTAAGCAAATAAATGTATTAAATAAAAATAATTATAATTATAATAAATGATTATATTTATAAATAAAATATATCTAATATTTTTATATATTTATAATATTATAAAAAAATATTTATAATAAATTAATAATTATTATAAGTAAAATTTTATAAAAATTTAATAAAATATAAAATATGGGTTTTTTTTTAAAAATACATTTAATTAAAAAAAAACTAAGGCGATTTAAATTAATTATATAATTTAAAAGAATTTTTATATAATATTTATATAATTTTTATTAATTTTTTTATTAATTTTATATTAGATTTTTTTAAATTTAAACGTAATATATCTTTTAAATAAATTAATATTAATATTTAATAATAAATTTTTTCAATATAAATATTAAATAATTGCATTTTTTAAACATATATTTTTTATATAAAATATTTTTTTTTACGTAACTTTATTTTTTAAAAAATATATTTAATTTAATAAATATATTATTAAAATATAATAATTAAAATCTTTTTTTTATTACGCTTAATTATATTAATTTATTAAATAATTAAAAAAATTCCTCATTAATTTTTATTATAAAAACGCTTTTTTTAAAAAAAAATTTTTTTTATCGTTTTTTTTATAATTAATTTAAGCTTAATTATTTAATTTTTTAAGCTTTTAATTATTTTTTTCATAATAATTTTTGAAAATATAATTATATTTATTATATTTATAATGTAATAATTTTTTTAACGTTTTTATTAAATAAAATCTTAAATTTATTAAAATTTTTATAATTTATTTAAAATTTATATAAAAAATCATTTTAATAATTTTTATTTTTTTAATATATTTATTTAATTTTTTTAATATAATTTTATAATTTAATAATTAAAAAATAATTTTTTTATAATAATTATATTATTATTTTAATTTATTTTATAACTTTTTTTTATAATTTTTTAAAAATAAAATTACTTAAATATTTTTATTTAAAGTTATTTTAGCTTTTTATATAATTTTAATAATTTTTTATTATTTAAAGTTATATTTAATAAAATAATTTTCATTATATTTTATTTTAAATAAATTTAAATAAAAATTTTATTATTTAATATTTTTTATTAAAATATAAATTTTTTAAAATATTTTCAATATTTTAATGTTTTTTTTATTTTAATAATTAAGTTAAAAAATATTATTTTATATATGCGTATAATTATAATTATTATTTTTAATTTATTAATTTTTAATATTATTATGCTTTTTTAATAATTAATTTCTTTATAATTTATTATTAAATTTTTTAAATAAATTAATTTTTTTTTATTTCTCCGGTTTTAAATAAATTAAACTTAATATTATTTTCATTATTTAATGAATTAATGTACTTATAAATTTTTTAATATAATTTCTTTAATAAATTCTTTTTTTATTAAATATATTTAATTATTTATTTTAATTTTCTTTAAATGATTTTTTATTATTTTTTTTTTAAAAATTTTTTAACTTTATTTTATTTAACGTTATTATTTAAATAAATATATGCTTTAAAGTTTATTAATTAAATAATTACAGTTTTTTAAATAAATTTTAATATAATATTAATATTTTAAATATTTTATTTTAAAGCGATTAATTTATTTAATATATTAATTATTTTTTATTTTAAAATATAATTTTTTTATACGAATTTAATTATTTAACTGTTTAATTAATCTTTCATTTTAATTATATTAATTAAACGCGTTTATTATCATATTTTTAATTATTAATTTATTAATTTATTTTTTTTAAATTATTAATTAATTTTTATTTTTTTTAATTATATTTTTTTCATAATTTTTTAATAAAATTATTTAAGGTTTTTAATTTAACTTTTCATATTAAAATTATAAATATTAATTAATAAAATTAGTAAAATGAAATTATTATAAGAATTAAGTTTAATTAAATGTAAATATATTAATTAATTATAAAATAAAAAAATAATACGTTAAAATTTAATATATAAATTATTTTATTTATTTAATAAAAATAAAAATAATATATAAATTACATTTTTTTCATTAAATATTAAGTTATTATATTTATTTATATTTATTAATAAATTTAAATAAAAATAATTTAATTATTAATTTTAAAAAATTATATAATTTTTAATTTTATATTTATTATTATTATTTTTTAATTATTATATATATTTTATTTATAAATAATTTAATTTTTTTATTAAAATTAAAATTTTAATTTATAATAATAATTTATAAATTTATAATTCGAATTTTATTATAATAATAAAAAAATTATTTTTAAAAAAATATATTAAAATTAATTAAAAAATAATAAAAATTGATATAATTTTATTTTCGCTTATAAATCCTCGGATTAAATAATATTCGGCTTTAAAAAACTTTAAATTTTAAACGAATTAATTAAAACGGTTTTTTTAAATAATAACGTTTAAATTATATAAAAATTATTTTTATATAATAATTATTTTTATATAATAATTATTAATAAAATTATTATTATAATATATATATTATAATATATATATTATATTATATATTAAATAATTATTATATTATATATTAAATAATTATTATATTAAATTATTATTTTTTAATACGATAAATAAGGTTTTTTTTAAATAAAAATTAAATTATTATAAATATTATTATATTAGTAAAACCTTTTTTAAAAAAATAATCCTCGCCGTTATTCATTTAAAAAATATATTTAATAAATTTCCTAGGTTTTTAAATGAATAATTAAAGATAAAAAAGCAAAAAAAAATTTAAAAATAATGTTTAAATAAATTAATAAAATAAATAAATAAATTTATAAAACGATTTATAATAAATATTAAATAATTAATAAAAAAATTTATTTAAGTTTTTTTTATAAAATTTTAAAAAATAAATAAAACTTTTTTATTAATATAATTATATTTAATATTATAAAAAACGTTATATATTTTTTTTCCGATTTTATAATATATTTTATATTTAAATAAAAAGTTTTTAATATTATTATTAATTTAAAAATAAACGGAGTTTTCTTAAAAAAACGTAATTTAAAAATTAGTTTTTTTATTAATTTTATAAATGTTTTAAAAGTATTATTCGAAAAATTTATTTATCGTTTTTTATTTAAATTTTAAAAATAAAAAAATATAAAATAATAGATTTATTTTATATAAAATTCATCGAATTATAATTAATTAATTATTATGATATAATTTATTAATTAATAATATATTATTAAATTTATTACGAGATTTACGTTTATAATATTTTAATTATTAAATAATATAAAATTTTCATTTATTATTTATATTAATAAAATTTATAATTAAAATATTAATAACTTATAATAAAATAATATAATTTTAATTTCCCGGTAATATATTTAATAATATTTTTAACTTAAATTAAAATTTTAAGAAAAAAAAATTATATTATTTTATAATATAATTTAAAATATTAATCGTAAAAAAAAAATAAACTTTTTTAATAATAATTTTCGCGTAACGTTTAAAAGCTTAATCTTTTCTTAAAAACATAATTTTAATTAAAAAATATAACGTGTTAAAAAATTAATTATTTCACCGTATTTTTATAAAAATTTAATTTAATTATTCCATTTATATAAGCCGTTTTATATTTAAAAAATAAAAAATTATATATTAATTATTCGTTATATTAATTTTTATTATTATACGAAAATCACGAATATAAAATTAAATTAAATAATTTATTACTCGTTTTTTTTTAATTTTTTCAATTTATTTATTTATTTATATTATTTAAAAAAAACATTTAACGTTTTTAAAAAACGATTTTATAATTTTTAATTATATAATATATATTTAAAAAAACATGAAATTAACTCACGAAATAATATTTTAAAATATTTTTAAAAATTAATTTCAAGTTTTTTATATTTAAATAATTTAAAAAATTATATATATAATAAAATATTATTATATAAAAAATTTTTAATATTTATTTTTAAAACGAGAAAAAAAGTTTATTATAATTAATTATTATAACCGATATAATTAATAATAATTAATGGGATAAATAATAAAAATTAAAGTTTAATTTTTTTAAAAAAAAATTTTTTTTAAAAACGATTTTAATATTAAATTAAAGTTATAAAATCTTATAATATTTTAATAATAATTATTTATTTTAATATTAATAATAAAAAAAGCATTTATTTAAATTTATATATTATAATAATTTAAGTTTTACCGATAATTAATAATTAATCTTATAAATATTTAAAATTTTTATATTTTTATAATTTTTATATAAAAAAATAATATTAATAAAATTAAAATATATTTTTTTATAATTTAAATATATATTATAAAAAATATTTATATTTATTCGTAATAAAATATTAATTATTTATGAAAATTATATATAATTATTTATTTTACGTTTAAAACTATTATTTATAATAATTTAATAAGCTAAAAAAATATAATATATTTTAAAATTATTATTAAAAAAACATTTATTATAACGTTAATAATTATTTATAATTCCGAAAAAAAAAGTGAAAAATATAAGATATATAATATTTTAATTATAAAAAAACCTTTTATTTATTTTTTATATTATAATTATTATATATTTAATTTTATTTATTATTATTTTATAAATTTATTATTTTATTATTTAAAAAAATTAATTTATAATTATTATAATTTAATTTTAAAAAAGGTTAAATATTAAATTTATTATTATTATTTTATAATAAATATAATTATTATTTTATTTTAAAAAAATATTAAAAACATTATTATTATTTTTATTATTTATTAATAATATATTTAAAACGATTACATTAAATTAATTAATTAAAGATTTTTAAATTTAATTATAATTAATATTATAAAAATTAATATTAATAAATTTAATAAATATAATTATTATTATAATTAATAATAATTATATTATTATTTTAATTTATAATTAATATTTAAAAAATATTAAAATTACTTAATTTATTAACGTTTTATTTTAATTAAATTATGTAATTATTTTTAAATATTTATTATAAAGTTATTAATATTAAAATTATTAAAAACATTACTTTTAATTAAATTTCTAATAAATTTAAGGTTTTTATTTATTATAATTATATAAACGAGGCATTTACTTTTATTTATATTTAATTCGTAATTTATATATATTATAAAGTTATCTTTTAATTAATTAATAATATAATTAAAATAATAAATAAATTATTTATTTATAACTTTTATTTATTATTTATAAGCATTTAATTATATTAATATAACGTAAATTTATTAATATATATATATATATATATATATATAAAATATAAGATATATAAATGAAAATTAAGTTTAATATTTAAATTAAATTTATTTAAAAAAACTATAATTTAATAAACTTTTTATATTTTAATAATAAATTAAATAAATTTAAATAAAAGTTTAAATATATAAAATATAATATTTATATAATATTATCACGGGTTAAAGGTTTTAATTTAAAAGTAATAACGCGATTCATTTAATTTAAATAAAGGTAATTCGATTAATAATTTAAAATAATTATTAATAAAAATTTTTTTTTTTAAAAAAACTTAAAGATCTTTTTTTATACTTATATTATTAATATATAATTATTATAATTATAGCATTTTTAATAATTTTATATAAAAGATTATTATAATTATAATATTTATAATAATTTAAAGAAATTATATGATTTTTAATTTTATATCTTTTATTATTATTATTTAATTATTATATATGCTTTATTTATAAGTGATTAAGATTTTTTATTAAGCTTTAATTTATAATATTTTTTTTTTTAATATTTTTATCTTAAAAATAAAAGGTATATTTTTTTTTATTTTACATATATTAGATTTTTCGTTTTATATTTTCTTTTTTTATATTTATTATATTAAATAATAATAATATTTAAAAATCTTAATTTAAATTATTATAAAATTAAAAAACTAAATATAAATTATTAATAAATTTAATTAATAAACATAATTTATTATTTAAAGCTTTATTTAATAATTCTTTATTTAATATTATATTTTACTTTTATTATTTTAATAAAAATTTAAAATACATTATATAAATTAATTTATTTTAATATAATAAATGCATAAAAATTAATCATTTATATAATAATATAAATATTCCGATAAATGTGTTTATAAAAATTAATATAAAAAATAATCATTTATTATTATAAAAATATATTATTAAAGATTAATTATTTAAGCTTTAAAAAGATTTAATTAATTTTTAAAAAGCTATAAATAAATCTTTTTCTTATATTTTTTAATTATATTAATAATATAAAATACTGTAATTAAAAGATTTAAAAATATTATAATAAAGTTTAAAAAATATAAATAAATTAAAAACGTTAAAAAAATGAAAAATAACGGAGTAAAATTATTTATTTTAATAATAAATTAATTTATTAATTTAATATTTTTCATTTATATTTAAATTATTTTTTTAGCCGATTATAATAATAAAATTAAGTTTTTTAATAACTTTTAAAATAATTTTTAAAATAACTAATAAATTAATTTTAATTAAGTGTTAATATTAAATTTAAATTTAATTAATTCGAATTTTATTAAGAAAAATCTTTTAACTTTTTAAAGTAATTTATTAAATGCTTTTTAAATTTTTATAAATTATTTTTAAATAAATAATCCTTTCATTTAATTAAATATTAAATTCTATTTTTAATTTATTATAAATCTAAGATTTTTTTAACCTCTTATTTTTTAAAAAATTATTTAACGTTAATAAAATTATTTAATAATATTTTTTTAAATATTAATAATTAATAAAAAAATTATTTTATTAATTTTATATAATTTTAGTTTTTTAAAGTTTAATTTATTATTAAGTCATTTTATTTTAATTTATAGCGTTTTTAAAATAAATTTTTATTTTTATTAAAATAAATATACTTTATTTTTTTATTAGAATTAATCCTTTAATTTTTTATTTATTATAATAATATATTATTTTATATTAAAAAAATATCAGTTTTTTTTATAAATGTTTTTATATAGCTTTAATTTTTTAATTAAACGTATTAGCTTAAAGTATATTTTCTTTAATATTAATGTTTTAAATTTTTAAAATTCTAATTATTTAATTATTATATTTATATTATAAATTATAATATATAAATTAATTATTATATTTTTATTAATGAAAATATTATAAATAACTTAAATTAAAAATAATAATTTTACTTAATTCTTTTATTAATAATTAATATAATTTTAAAAATATTATTTTAATATTTAATTTAATTTTTTCATTTATTTATTTATTTAAAAATATATTATTATAAATATTTTTTATTTAATTCTCATTTATTTAATTGAAATAATTTAAAATTTATTTATAAATAATTTATTATAATTAGATATAATTTTCTTAAGAAATTTATATTTAATAATATATTTTTTTAAGAATAATTATATAAATTTTTTAATTATATTAATGTTTTTAATAGGTAAAAAATAAGTATAATTCATAAATTTATTTATAATTATTTATATGTTATTATATATTATTTTAAAAACTAATTCTTTAAATAAAAGTAATTTTATTATAAAGTTTTTAGTAATAATAAATTATGCTTATTTAAGTATTAAAATAAGTTATAAAAAACTATAAAATTTATATTTTATTACTTTAATTTTATTATAAATATTATATTATAAGATTATTAATTTAATTATTTTTTATAACTTAAAAAAATTATAATTAATTTTAATTCATATAATTATTTTAAATTCTTTTTAATATTTTAATAAATTATATTTATAAATTTAAGTTATTATTTTTTATTAAAAAGTTTTAAAAATATATTATTTTCTTTTATATAACGATATTCCCTGTTTTTTAAAGAATAAAGTTTATTTTTTATCCGTTATATTTTTTTAAAATTATTATAATTTATTATTATTAATAATTATTTAAATTATATAAAATAATTCGTTTAAATTATTAATAAATATAGTTTTTTTTAAAATTAATTTTTATTTATAATTATTTAATCGATTTAATATATTAATTTATATATTTTTTTTACCTTTAATATAATAAATATTAAAATAATATAAATTAAATTTTCTTTTTATTATTATTAACGTGATAATAAGTTTTTATTAATTTTAATTATTTATAAGTTTTTATAATTAAAATAAATAATAATAAATTTTTTATTATTAATTAAATAAGGTTTTTAATATTTAAAT
>KZ111709.1:0-15854 GCA_002120315.1 Hypoxylon sp. CI-4A | reverse complement strand
TTTATATTTATTATAAATTTATATATAAAATTAAATATTAAAATTTTTTAAATAATTTTTAAATTATTAATATTATTATTTAATTAATTTTTTAAATGCGTAAATTATTATTTAATAATTTATTAATATTATTTTAATAATTTAAGTTTTTAATTTATTAATAATAAATTATTTAATTTTATAATTTTTATTTATATTTTTATATAAATTAAAGTTAAAATTAAAAATTATTAAATTAATAATAATAAATTAAATAATTAAAATTAAATTTTATATATTATAAGCTTTAAAATAGTTTTTAAATTAAAGTTTTTTTAATTTATTTAATTAAAAATTAATAATTTTATTATTTATTATTTAAATTAAATTAATTTTATTTTAAATATAATAATTAATTATTTTTAATTTAAATTTAAAGTTTTATAATTCTTAATATTCGAATTTATATAATTTTAAAGTTAAAAATAATCTCGTTTATATTATTATAATTAATAATAATTTATAACGTTAAATAAAAATAAATTTAAAAATAAAAAACTTATATATATTAATATAATTTAAATATATAAAACTTTTAATTATTATATATTATAAATTAATTTAATAAATAATTAATTATTCGCATATAAATTTTCTTTTATTAAATTAAATTAATTAAATTTAATTATAAACGAAAAAAATATTCTAATAGCTTTTTATCAGGGGATCACATGATCTTATCACCTAACATAATCTTATCACCTAATATGATTAGCTAATTCCAGAATTCCACCCTTCTTGGTCCAAGCGTCTCGCCTTATTCCGCAACACTAGTTCGGGGTTATGAGCTGTCTTTCATTTCTTAGGTATTGTTTGATTGTTCCTCTAAAATAAGATTCGAGCTTCAAGAACTGACATTCCTAGATGCAAATATAATCCAGCTCCCTCTTGAATACGCGTTGAAGGTTATACTCTATTCCGAGACACTAATTTCCTCCATATCTGACATTCTTTTTGATTGCCCGTGAGTTTTCTGTACTCCCAACATAAGATACCTACCTACATGTCAATGGACCTAACTAGAGGGGATCGATGAAAAACCCTGATGAATACCTAGGTAACCATCATTTACAAAATATTGCGCTGGGGATTTCACAACCACCTAACAATGCCTAATGAAGGTTACAGTCTTGAAGATATATACACTAAAATAAACCCCCCCTTAACTCAAACTATCAATCTCTCCACCAAAAGGTCATACTGATTGAAAGAATTATTCTCTTAAGCCTTGATGCGCTCGATCAGCGAGTCGCCGAGGCTCTGGATGCTCGACTCAAACTCATCATAGTTCTGCGCATCCCACTTCGCGCCGTCCGCACCGGGCACGGCATCAGAACCGGTAAAAGCAAGGAACAGAACGTCATTCTCGTCGTGTCCGCTGTTTCCATTGATGGAGGTTCCGTAGCACGCCGTGGCCAAGGAGATCGAGGCCTCTCCGACGACGGACTTCTCTCCATCAACGCCGTTCTCGTCGCCCCAGACTCCGTAGATCTAGCTTCCGTTAGCTCATCACCCGTGCGGTACTGCTTGGAAGGGGTGACAAATGAAAATGAGGGAAGGAGGCTTCCTTACCAGCTTATCGCCGCAGACGACGGCCATCACGCTCAATGGCTCGATGCCGTACTCCTGCGGGTCGAACGACGTGAAGCCCTCCTCGCCGCCAACGTTTCCGAAGACGACGTACGGGTGAATGTTCGCGTCAAGGTCGTTGACCCCCTTACCGTATCCCTTGACGGTGTCGGCGAAAGACGTGATCGATTGAGTGTCACCCGAGTTGCCGCAGCGCCCGTCATCGGCGGCGCTGCCCTGAGTTCCATCGCAGTCGATGTCCATGTTGGCAAACTGCCCGTTGCTTCCTGTGAGGTAAATCACCTGGGAGTCGTCGAGGTGGTCGCCGCAGTAGCTGAAGGCTAAGGCATCAGTTAGCTCCGGAGCCCCGGATTCGGCAAGAAAGTATTGACTAGGTACTTACAGTTATCATCGTTATACTCGCTGTAGAAACCCGACGCTAGGGCAGAGCTGCATTCGCCCTGGCTCTTGATGCTGTTATAGAAGTTTCTGACGTTAGAGGGGACATCTCTAGCGAGGGATGTCCCTAGAAACACGGAAGCACCAATAAGGCTTTTGAGTGACATTTTTGCGATGGGGTACTGCGATATGCTACCTGAGGTCTTGTCTGAATGGATGTCTGGTCTGATGCTTCAAAGCTCCTCGATGCGGCAATCCAGCCTATTTATACGAATTCTCAAGCCGCCTCATTCCATCGATCCATGTCCCCTTTTAGAAGGAGCATCATCGCGCAGTCGCATTCAGCTACAAGGGGCAATGGTAATGCCGGTCTAGCAAACCCAGCCGCAGGACAACCATGGATGGCTGCTTACCTACTGGCCATATCATGACTATAATTAGAAATACTCTTTATGGCTCCTTCTGGCGATGCGGGTAGGGCTGCGGCTGAAAAGATCGTGATCGGTATGAAATCAATTAATTAGACTGGCTTACATATAGATATTGCCCCTGACAAGTCGCGGCGTTGCAGCCAATCTATTCGATGACACCAGCGCATCCCAGCTCGCCAATCCGACAGATATACCAAATGCCATCAATATTCCCTGGGTCGTCTTGATGTTGCGTAAATGCAATTATTGAAAAGCGATCATTCCCTATTTTACTAGTTATAGAACTTCTGCGCTACTTTAGAATATCCTCTCGGCAGTATCATGGTGCGTTATTGGCCTGTTCGTATTAACAAAGTCGATGCACCAGCTCCTCTCTATGCCCCTTAATCCTCCTCAACTATCTCCTTCCAAATCTAGAAATCCGTGACTATATTCAACAGCCTTTCGAGCTTTAATTTATCAGCACTGAGTAATTGGTATCGTCATCATAGGCAATTGTAATTATTTTGAGGGGCTTATTAACTCTTGGTCCCAGAATGCTTCTTTCTACCGTGAATGCACTCTGTAATGCCGACGTCTTTTATCATCAGCGTAAAGTTTAATCATATTATTGACTCTCAAAAGTAGAGTACCTAAGAATAAAGATAATTCGAAACTTCTCATTATTACCTTACTTGTTCTGCTATCTTCAGTTACGTAGAAGTTGAGGTGCATGAATGGATCTGGCTATCGCACCTAAATGGCTAATACTATTACTCTATCAAAACTAATGCTTCAAAGCATTACGATTATTATGTACCTGTTGGATCCATATCTCATAGGATTTTGCTATGTATGTAAACTAGCTGCGAAAACAGCGCTGCGCGCTGTAAGATGTAAGCACAGGCCACCTATCCAAACCTGGAGCTCAAGTAGTTATCGATAATAGCTTTACGTAATCATCCATCTCGTATGTTTAAAAGTGAGGCTATTCCCAGTGTCGTTCATCGTACAAATCAACAGTCAAATCAACAGTCAAATCAACAGTCAAATCAACAGTCAAATCAACAGTCAAATCAACAGTCAAATCAACAGTCAAATCAACAGNAAATCAACAGTCAAATCAACAGTCAAATCAACAGTCAAATCAACAGTCAAATCAACAGTCAAATCAACAGTCAAATCAACAGTCAAATCAACAGTTCCTTTCCTCGCAAGACGCGCGCTTCGCACGCGCCTTGCTCGTTGGTAAAACACCCGTTGAATCCTTAAATCATCTTTCAAATACACCCTCAAATACACCCTCAAATCGTCAAATGACCAGTCAAATTGGTGTTGAAATTACCATTCAAAACAACCCCAAAAAGACCGCCTAAATCATCCCTCGAATCGTTCCTTAAATACACCTTCAAATCGCTATTCAAATCGTCTTATCGTCAGTCAAATAGGTATTCAAATAGGTGTTCAAATAGGTGTTCAAATAGGTGTTCAAATAGGTGTTCAAATAGGTGTTCAAATAGGTGGTAAATTCGATTTACTCGTCCTTTCAAATCGCCTGTTGAATTCGTACCCGTTATGTAATCCACATTAGATAATCAGTTCCTTACGTAATTCTCAGGTCTCCCTTCCTGCGCCACGATAAGCTCTTGCTCTGATTGGCTAGCCACACAACAGCGCACGTCCAAAGAATTCTTTATAGAATTAAAATAGCAATTGAACCACTACGTAAAAATAATGATAATTAGTATTGCTAGATAGAGCTCGTTTTGCATGACCTTTTGATACAAATTTTAATTTCTGCATCCTTTGTACGATTGAATCGCAGGCCAAAACGTCGAAAAGTGCGGGGCGTTTCTCAGCAGCTTATTGGTTGGCGAAATTGTGGCGCAACTAATGAAATGTAGAAGAGTAGATGTAGAAGAGTAGATTCGTGGATAGCTTTAGCTTAAGATTCACGTATGCGTCCTCCAGTCATGATGTCACCACAATTTAGACGGCGGACCGTTAGTGGTCCTTATGAGATTTGCTTTTCATGGAACGACAACTTATAGGGAACACTTGTTTCGTGATTTATGACTTCAATGTTAACTTGGAGTAGTCAACATTGGAACGACATCTTAATCCGATCATCATGCCTTCATCCACGTCGCCGCACCCAGATCAACAAGGGGTAGAACCCCATCCAGACAGACCTCGAAATATGAATAGAGAAGTAGACTACGCGCCTCACCCAGAAAAGTCTGTTTCTATCTCACCATCCCGAAAAGCAATCCAGCAGAAAATTCTCAGTCTCTATTGCGGAGGCGCATCAGAGGAGAATATGAAAGTGTATGCCGAGAAGGCTATGTACGATGACCCTTTCAGTTACTGTGACACAAGGTAAGTCCTATCTCAATTAATATCATTATCTATGACCTTCGGTAGTTGATATATACTAGGTATAAGATAGCAGGCCAATGGTACGGGCTTCCGAAGGTTTTTTCCAAGCTCGAGTCTTTGGGGGCGGAGATTACTTCATCAACGGAACACGAGCTCGTCTGGAAGCAAAGGCATAAGTACACCTTTGCCGGAATTCACACATCTAAAACCGTGGATAGCCTGATCAGTCTGAGGCTTGAGGGTGAGGAGCCAAACGAGAAGGTAGTCTACCATAAGGATATGTGGAATCAGAAGGACTACTCTCATGAGGGGCTGGGTGCTATGATGAAAAAGTTGAACGGGTAAGTCATTTGGGTGCCAGTTGGGTTCACTTACGAGAAGCTTACAATCAATCCAGCGATAAGTTGACGAGTATCACCAAGCCCCCTGAATCTATTTAAGAGGGACTATTTAGGGTTGATGCTGTTGAACGATACGTGAGTCTCTTGTTTTCTCAACGGCGTGGAAGGAAGAACTGGTTAAATACCTAGGTAGGCACTAATACGCGGTACGTCAGAGTTGAAGCTTCATCAAGTACTGGCCTAAGTGTCTGTCGATACCTATCCCGTCAAGAGGTTCATAAGTCTTACAACTCCACAATCAAGTAACAGACTCCACCACACTCTCCGCCATCAGCAAAGCGGAATTGCTGGATTGGATTGTTCGAAAAGCAATTATTACTACGTGAATGTAGTAGAGAAAAGTGATGCTATATTTTTATTCCATTTATTCTTTGGCTATTGAGTGGCGCCAGATCTGTAAGAAATGTCGCTCAGCGACGGTAAAGATGACGGCGGTGGCTCTCGCGACACGCCTGTCGCAGATTAGCATCGCCATCTCGGTTTAGGCTGTTCTAGAGGATCAGGTGCGACGGTCGATTCTACCCGCGTTGGCAGACCGCGTCTCGTTCGTCGTACATGACTTCTTCCAAGCCCAGCCGGTGCACGATGCAGACGTCTCCTACTTCCGCGGGATCTTCTATGATGGGCTGGACGGATACTGCATAGTGCTCCTGCGGGTGCTGATTCCGGCGCTAAAGCCGAGCGCTAGGGTACAGATCTGGCTTTCATTTCAACCATTACTAATAATAGAAATCTTTTGACAAAGGAATATAAGTTAAACCATTCATTTTGTCACCCAAACAGCTGAGCTATCTCACATCGTTCGTCTAGTATATTTGTACCTGGTAAACCTTAGCACATGTTACGTCCCGGCGTAGTGGTTACAGCGTTGTTATGAGCAGATGCATTAGGTGGTGTGCACGGTTCATTTTGATGGAGGTGTGTCACACGGAAGGGCGGGCAGCAGTTTAGTTCAGTTGGAAGCAAAGCTTCTGATTTCCCAAATCCAAGTTCTCATCCCTTTCTCCCAAAGCACTCTTGTCGTCTTCCAGCTGCACCAAAATCATCATGACTGCCATGTCGCTGTTGGCTCTGCTCGCTTCTTCTGTCGCCGCATTTGCTGCCTATCGCCTGTATCTAACCTACACATTGCGACTCAAGGCACAACAGTATGGATGCCAACCCGCAGTCCGCTATAAGCATAAAGACCCCATATTCGGTTTGGATATATTTCTGCGAACCGGAGATGCTATCTCCAAGAACCAGTTCCTGGTCGAGCACCAGCGGCGATACGATACATATGGTCACACGTTCGAAAGTCTGAACTTCGGTTCACGTGCCATATTTTCTATCCACCCAGAGAACCTACGGGCGGTCTTCTCTAAAAATGCTGCAGACTGGGGCATTCAACCTCTGCGACTACACAATATGAGCCCCTTCTGCGGCACGGGATTTATCACGGCAGACGGCGCTGACTGGAAGGTCTCTCACGATCTACTCAAGCCCGGCTTTCATAGGTCCCATATTTCTAATTTTGGTCCCCTTGAAGAGCACCTCCAGATTCTACTAGGACAGATCCCAAAGGACGGCTCTAAATTTGATTTACAGCCATATCTCCTAAGACTGGTTTGTCTTTTCAAGTCCTGTCTACTCTCCTGGTGTATTAACGTATGCGCACTAGTATCTTGACTTGAATACACTCTTTCTGTTCGGGGAGCCTATCGGAATGCTTTCGGGCACGCCTCCATCGCATGCAAAAGGATTTTTGGATGCATTCCAAGCTGGCTTCAATGGCTGCGGAATACGCATCGCCCTAGGACCTCTTGGCTTCTTAGTGCCAAAGGGGTCCTGGCTGGAGGCATGCGACAAGGTTCATAAATTCGCCGATATCTATGTCGATAGAGCTATTGAGTACAGTAATAAAACTGACTCGGTCGAACATAGCCAAGACGAAACCAAGCGACGCACTCTGCTTTTCAACATGGCACAGGCAACGAGTGATAGGACTGTGCTGCGGAACCAAATAGTGCAGGCTATGATGGCAGCTACCGAAACAACTGCTTCTTTGATTAGCCATGTTATTCGGAACTTGGCCAGCAACCCTACTATAGCTAGCCAAGTGCGGGCTGCAGTTCTGGCCCTGGGTGACGAGCCGCTGGATTTCGACCAGTTAGCACGGATCAAGTCCTTACAACATGTTATCACTGAGAGTATGCCTGCTAATGTTTGGCTTTACGTTGAGAGTTATCGCTAACGTGATGACTAGCTCTTCGTCTGTATCCTGTATTTCCGCAAATGAATCGCGTTGCTTTGGAAGATACTGTTTTGCCTACCGGAGGAGGCCCAGATGGCACTGCTCCGGTGTTCGCGCCAGCCGGCACTCTATTCGATACTTGCTTCGCTACGCTCCACCGCGATCCAAAAGTTTGGGGTTCTAATGCCAATGAGTTCTGTCCCTCCCGCTGGGAAAATGATTATAGCCCTCCCCCTTTTACATTCGTTCCGTTTGGAGCTGGTCCTCGACAGTGCTTGGGACAGCAAAAGGCGACCATGGAGGCCTCGTATATTGTGTCACGGATACTCCAAGAGTTTAGCGTAATCAAGGGCGAAGACGAGAAGCCCTATCAGGCGCAGGTAGCTCTAACGGCAAAGAGCGCTCACGGGTGTCTTGTATCGCTCACCCCGGCGACAAGTTAACATAAGGGGTATACAAAAGTTCATGTAGTAATATGTATTAAGCATTATTTCAAAACTGATACTTTACCTAATACATCGGAAGTACTGCAAAGCTGCTCGCATTCCCTTACCTTATTACTTATTTTGATGAGACGCACCGCGGCTTGAGCAATGTGGTATCGCCGTATGTAATGGCCTTAACAGTGAGGTGGTTGTGAAGGGTGGGTGGCTGTGTATTGTGTAATTTTCGAAGAAGATGGTTTTCTTGCTTCTCAGAAGGTGATGACGCCTACTTTCGTCTTCTTCGTCTTCTTTGTTCTCCTAAGTTCTCCGTCGTCGTCGCCACTCCGCTCCCGAATAAACGGACTTACATCCGTGCCCCCCGCTCTTTTTTGAAACCGACACCTACACCAACCTATCTACAGTTATCTATTTACCATTGAAGGTAATCATGTACTCGTCTTCCTCTGTTGCCGCAGCCGTATGCAGCTGCGTGTTCCCGGCCCTGGCTATCGTTGCCGTGGGGTTTAGGCTGAGGGCGCATCTGATGCATGAATCAAAGCTAGGCCTGGATGACTGGCTTACACTCATAACGCTGGTAAGGATTGGATTTTACTTCGATTATACAAGACATGATACCGATCATCTCTGACATTTGATAGGCTTTTGCTTGCTCATACTGCTGCCTTGTTCTCCATGGTTCATTTCGCGCAAGTATTGGGCAGGATTTGAGGTTTGTGTTCTCCTCTTAAAGATTGGCCTTCTACTAATCGTATGACAGTACCATTACTCCAGACGAATATACCAACTACCAAAAGGTCAATTGATATCTATGAAGAGAAGCTCAATCTAACTTAATGAAATAGCACTTGTATTTTGGCGTTATCATTTCGCATTTGTCCTATGGATTCATTAAGCTCGCCGTAGTGCAATTCTATAAGCGCATATTCGCGATTCCAAGCTTCGTTCTCTACGCGAACATCCTCATTGCCCTCGTAGTCTTATTCATGATAACCGTTACGTTTGTGAGTCAATCTCAGAGGCCTGCTTCTCATAACGCTACCCCACGGTGCCCACGCTTACTTCATACCCTGCAGACACAGATATTTTCCGCTTGGCCCATCTACTACTGGTGGACATTAGGCAAGACTTATACTATCAATTATGGTGCATTCATTACCTCGTTCGCGGCCATCGACCTTGCCCTCGACATTGTCATCTTGTGTCTTCCGATACCCATCATTCGTAACCTGCATATGAATAGGAGACGGAAGTTCTTGCTTCTCGGTGTCTTCTGGGTGGGCTTCGTGTAAGATCCTTGGTGTGCTGTACTAGAGCAATAGAAATTAACGTGACTCTTAGCTGCGTCATTGCAACTTCTGTTCGACTTTATTTCGCACACAAGTTAAGTGATGCTGGATCCGGGCGTCCCGTGTCTGACGAAGAGTTTTCTTGTAAGCACCATCTGCCATCCCCCAGTCCACAGATCAATGGGATCATATCCACTGACTGATACTAGATATTTCCGTAAACAACGTGATCTGGGCTGAGTTGGAATGCTGCTGCTCCATCATCGCTAGTTGCCTGCCTACCTTTGGTCCGCTTATACGCTCCTCTTCTCTCACTGAGTTCTTTAATGGTATTTTCACCTCGCTGCTTAGCTCGGTGAGGCGTAAAAGCGTCAAGCAGTCTAGTACCGGCGACCAGAAGGACACATGGTAACTGCGGGCCTTATCAATCTACTATGACAACAATCAAACACGAGAATGAATTAGACTTCGGCGTAATACTAGATTCTACTGAAAGCTCCATTCATGCCATCCTCATCCTCGACATATCGTGACAACGCATTTATCATTCCCCTAGAGCCGTTTATCTCTGCTAATTGGAGTGCCGTGAATCTATGTTTGATTTCATGTTCAATGATGCCATCAATACGATAATTCTGTTGGAGGGCTGTAGATAGTCGAGTCTTCCATGACGGTACGGCGCCCACCCAGTCCTGCATGAAACAACTATCAGAAGGGCACGCGTGGGCTGGTGACGCTACCAAAGCCTCCGCATACATATCGACCCCTCGAGACACCAACTCTTCAGCTAGCTCAGCTATGGCATCATCTTCAGTATCGTAAAATGCTAAGAAATGCAGTGGCGTCCACCCCTCGTTGGTACGCATCTTAGGGTCAGCTCCATATGAAAGAAGAAGACGGGATACCTTAATTGCTATCGATGCCGTCTTTCGCTGTGTACCATCCCGTAGGCTCAATTTACATGCGAGGGCGTACATAAGGGGGCTCCAATTACTTTTAGGCAGCTCGTTCGCATGTGCTTGTTGCTGCAGAAGATATTCGACGATATCGAAGTTTCCGCCTGCAGCTGCGTAGTGTAATAAGGTTTCTCCGTAGTTATTGGTAACTTTTAGTCCATACTCAGGCTTTTTGAAGTTATTGTCATACGGAGATTGGCGCCAAGAAGTTGTTGGCCAATCTATGCGGCTATAGCTGGCGGTTAGGATAAAGTATTAAGATATTACTGGTATATATATAAGTTAGGAGGATAGCGCCTATATATGCAAGCTGCACTAACACGAAGATATTCAGGAAGCCTAATGTATTTTGTACTATTAGATTTGGGCATAAATAGGTCTGGAGATTCCTACTCAAATTGTAAGAGGGATTAAGGACCTTAGGACCTATGAGAATTATTGAATGAATTTGAATACACACTCCAAGCTCAGATCCTTTGTTATAAATAATTTTTATTACCTCTAAGGGAATTGTTCTGAAAAATAGTTAATGAGATATTAGGCCAAGCTTTCGGAAGAATTATCCACCTGATTACTCTACTACCTTATATGGATTATTTATGAATCTTATACAACTAGCTACCTCTCTTTTATCGCAGCAGTAGGAAGGAACCTACAAAATCACTTCTATAATTCCCGCTTCACTACTTCATGCGGCTCAATACAAGTTACCACCTTTATTTTGTTTATTATTCTTAGACGAATACCAATCCTAGCGTTCATTAAGAGAAGAAGAACCACGATCCTTAATTATTAATAATAATCCCTATTCACCCCTTAAAGTATACGGGGAATCCAAACCTGCTTCACCGTTAATACACTTATTAGTGCACTTATTGATAGAGCTGTTAAGGCCTACTAGTCCTATATTACAGTTGTTACCCTTAGACGAGGTACTTTCTCTCATTGACAGAGTTAGCCCCCAAACACCTAGAACCTACCATCGTTCACAAATCGAGACCAGATTTCCTGTACAACTAACTTACAATATAGCTACTATGCATCTTAACACGCAGCCAGGAAAGCCTAGCTTTGAAACCTTCTAAGCTTTTATTGAGACATAAAGTCTAATCTTGTATAATCTCTAAGAGTTTGATATGGTTATGAGTGAGGATGGGGATATAGTCCAGTCCAATATCATTGTGCTTAATCCTCTTGAATGGCTGTTACAGTTACACTAGCAAATAGAAAACAACTTCTTGGCAACTAGATCGCTAAGTACTTTTGTTGAAGTGTCGAAGCTATAAAATTAAGACTAGCTTTGATAATCTTATAACGACATCCGTGAATTATATAATACCGTTATATTAATGTACCGATATAGATTTTAAGCTACTAAAACACAGATAGTATAGTTTGTTAAATAAATTAAGGAATAAAATAATACCTTTATTTAATAAGTTTAGGGATTTATAGTTACTTTTAATAATAATTTGCAAGTGCGTTAAAAAGCTATTAAGTAGCTTAAAAAAATTGCCTAACGTTATTAAAAAGACCTTTAGGACCTACGCAAAAGACTTTAAGATTAAATTAACTTAACCGAGAATATTAAATAATAAGCAATAATTAAAAAAGAATAAATTTAAGGTTAAGAAAATTAAATTTAAACACTTTTTATTAAATAAATCGATTCTAAACATTTAGATATTTAAGCATAATAAAGCTTAAAGGATTTTAAAGCTTACACTTAAATTACTTTTATTAAATTTTAATATAAGATAATAGCTAATAAACTTATTAACGTTAATTTAGTGATTAAAATTTTAGGAAAAAAAATAAGCGCTTAATTTTAGTTGTAATTTTTTTATACTTATAATTATTATTTATCTTACATTTTACGGTTATTTCTAATCATTTTATTTATTTTTATAAAACGCTTATAAACGTAGTTCCAATTAAGTAAAAACTTAAAAATTAAACGCATAAAATAAATTAATGAAAATATAAAAGCATAGTTTAAATTTATTAGAAACACCTTATTTATATTAGAGGCAAATAAAGGAGGAAAAATATTACCGCTTAAAGGAAAGCTAAAAATTCTAAATTTTAACCTTAGCGATTTAAATAATAATAATGATAATGATTTGCTTAAATTTTTAAAAGGAATTTTACTATAAAAATCACCCTCGCTTAAATATAATACTTTTAAAAAAAACTAAAAGCCGTTAAAAAATAGCATTAAAAATAAATTACTATTAATATTAAAACGATTAATTTAATTTACACTTATTATTATTAATTTTATTTATTTTAATAAGCTATTTACTTATAATAGCAAAAACTTATTTAAATTTAAACCTTAATAAATAAAAATAATTTTTTACTTAAAAATTTACTTTAAAAATTTCTTAAAAAATTATTATAAAATTAATTAAATAGGTTTATTTTTAATTAAAAAAGCTTAAATTTAACATTAAAAAAAAATTAAAGATAATAAATAAAGGTATAAAGATAATTAATAACTAAATTACGTAAAAGCTTTTAAAAAACGCTTTATAGATTTTTTTAAAAAATATTATAATATTAAAAGAATTTTAACGCTTAAATATAAAAAAGATATTTTTAATTATTTAATAAAGCTATATAATTTTAATTAAATTATAAAATAATTAAAAACTATTTTTTAAACTTATATAATTTAAATATTATTTAATAATATTATTAGGTTAATTTATTTAAAAAAAGGTGATATATTAAAAAATAATATTAACTTTATATAAGTAATTAAAAACGTTAATTATATTTATAAAAATATATTAATTAATTTAAGAATATTATAATTAAGAAAAAATAGGTTTAATTTAATAAAAAAGCATTTAAAATCGGGCTAATATAAAGGTAAAAAAAACCGCTTTAATTTAAATTAAAATTAATTTTTAAAAACTCTTTAAAATCGATTAAAATAAAATAATAAATTAAAAGTAAATTTTAAAGATAAAATTTAGATTTTTAATAAAAAAGCCTTTTAAAAAATTAATTAAATTAATATTAATTAACGTAAAAAAGATAAAAAAACATATTAATATTATAATTAAAATAATTATTAAACCTTTATTTATTTTACTAAAAAAGATATTAATAATAAAGAATTATTTACCGCTTTTAAAAAAGTTATTTTTATTAAAAGAAAATAAAACATTAAAAAAAAATCACACATATTTTTTACATTAAAAAAAGCTTAAATCGATACTATTATATAAATATAAAAGAAATTTTAATATATAAAATTAGATGATTTTAATTTAAATTTATAAATAGCCTTTAAATTATATTAATTAAAAACTTATAATTATATTAAAGTATATTTATTATATTTATAGCAAAAAAAGTTATTTATAATATACTTTTTTAATCTATTAAAAAGCAATAAATAAAACCTTTAATAAAATTATAACTTATTATTAATATAACTTTATTTTATAACGATTAAAAATATTATATAAAAATATTATTTAATTTTAAAAACTAAATCCTCGTAATATTTTTTTTTAAAGCATAAAAATGGAAATTATTTATTTTTAAATATATTAAGAAAAAATTTATGATAGGATTTAACAAATAAATAAATATTAAAAATAAGAAATATTTTATTAATTAATTAATAATATAATATTAAAAAAATTATTATTTTAAACTTAATTTTAAATTAAGTATAATGAATAATAAATGTAATATTATTTTACTTTATTAATAATTATAGATATATTAATTAATAAAATTTTTTAATAAGCTTAAAAAATTATTATTCCTTATAGCGTATTATAAAAAAAATTACATAAATTAAAAAATCTTTATATAGTATATTACTTTAATTATATTTTTAACGGAAAAAAATAAAAAAAACCTTTTTAAAAAAGTATTAGCAAAGTTTAAAAAATTTATTTTAATTATAATTAAAAATGCAGGGAAAAGATTCTTAAATCACTAACTTTAAGATTATATAATTAACTTTATAAAAAATAAAACGCCTTTTTAAGATCTTTTTTATATTATAAGTAAAAAAAAACTAAATATCTTAAAATTATAGCTTAAAAAAATGTTAAATATAAGAAAAATTAAGAAATTAATCTCGTTTTATATAACATTTTTTATATTTATATTAAAATCTAATTTAAATAATCCGCTTTAACCGGTAATAAATTATTAAAAATTAAATATAATCATTATTTCCGTTCGTTACTTTATCCCGCTAATCTTAAAAATGTAAGCTTAATTTAATACCGTTAAATAGTTTATAAAAATAAACCTTAAATTAAGATTTAACTTTATTAAAATTAAAAAAAATAACGAATAAAAAACGGCATTTAAATATAAATATAATTTATTTAAATATATTATTATACTTTTTAAACTTATTAATATATTCGTAATTTTTTAATTTATAATAAATAATATTTTTTAAGATTTAATAAATGTAAAATTATTAATATATATTAATAATTTTTTTATATACGCAGATATAAAAAAAAAATATAATAAGTTAATAAAGAAAATTTTCCGCTAATTATTAGTTTATTATTTTATAATTATTACTTATAAATATAAATGAATAATATATAAAATGGAATTTTTTAATTACGTTATAAGCGTTTATAAAGTTTTTATATTTTAAAAAAAGATAAATTATATTTTAAAATAAAGAATCTTAATTAACCTTTGTAAATTATAATAATTTATTAATTTCGCAAATTTTTATAAAAAATTTATTAAGAAATTCTTTAAGATTATTAAACCGATAATTAATGTAAATAAAGAAAATAAAAAAGATTAAAAATGAATTAAGAAAATGAATATAGTATTTATAAAATTTAAGCTACACTTTATTTTTGCTTTTATTTTTATACATTTTAACCTTAATAAATAAGTTTTTATTAAAGCTAATACCTTTAATTATATTATTAGATTTATTTTTTTGCAAAAAAACGATGAAAAAAAACTTTATTCGATTATATTTTATTTAAAAAAACTTATATTTATTAAAATGAATTATAAGATATATAATAAAAAATTATTTGCTATTATTAATTATTTTATTAAATAAAAATAATATTTAAAAAAAACTAAGTATTATATTAAAGTATTTTCGGATTATTAAAACTTTTTATACTTTATTATTATTAAAATATTTAATCGTTAATAAGTTTAATAAATATAATAATTTTTATTATATTAGTTTATTATTAATTATAAATTAAGTAAATAAAATAATAAAGCTAATATTTTTTTTAAATTAATATAATATTACTTTTAAAAAAAAGGAGTTAAAAATTAGCTAATTATATTAATTTTATAAGAAAAGCATTTTATAAGATTTATGAAATTTAATTTTTTAATTATAAGCTTAATTATGTTTATTAAAAAATAACTTTATAATTTAATAATATTTAATTAATTATTAGAATTTATAAATTAAATTAAATAAGTTAATTTTAATAACTTTAATTATATTATATAAAAAGTTTAATTAAAAAAAAATATTAAAATAATTAATAATTTTTTATATTATAAAAAACGATTATAAATATTAATTAAATTATAATAAAAAATGATTAAATTAAAATATAATATTTTAATAACCGAATATATGAAAATAAATAAGATTATAAAGCTAATTATTAGGAACTTTTAATGGCTAAATTTAAAAATCACCGTAAAAGATTATATAAAAAAATATTACAAATATTAATAAAATAAAAT
>KZ111708.1:0-15911 GCA_002120315.1 Hypoxylon sp. CI-4A | reverse complement strand
TTAATTAATAATTAAATTTTAAATAAATTTATTACGTAATTATTATAATATTAATAAAAATAATATTTTAATATAAATAAAAGCAAATTTATAAGCGAATTTAAATATTAAAAAAATGAAATTTTAATTAAAAAAGCTTTTAATATTTAATTAATTTATTTTAAAATTAAAATTTAAATAAATGTAAAAAATATTTAATTTATTATTATTTTTTAAAATTTATTTTAAAATAATTTAAAATTATATTAATTAAGTAATTAATAAATGTATAATTTTATAATATTATAAATGAAATATTAAATAAGGTTTTTTTATATAAAAACCTTAAATTAAAAAACGCTATGATATTTAATCCGCTTTATAAATATAAACGTGCAAACTACGCTCCTATGGCTTTAACCACAGCTTTTTATCACGGCGTTTTTCTAGTCTGAGATTACCTGAGATAAGCCCTCAGAGCCATCGGATATCCTGTTATTCATCCCCTCTTGCCAAGTCTGACTGACCCAGGGAGGCCGGACTTTGCCGCCAAGTCCTTAACTGACGACGCACTTGCCATTCGATCTGAGGTTCGGCGTCTCGTAGAACAAGGGAAAAGGGTGGTTGTTGGGATGCACTCGTACGGTGGGCTTGTGGGCAACGAAGCCGTGACCAAAGACTTGTCTTTTGATCAACGACAATCCGCTGGCCTTCCTGGCGGCGTTGGTAGGTATCCCTAGCTCGCGTATCTTCCGTTGCTCATGTCCCAGCAGTGCACCTGTTCTACTTCGCAGCATTCATCCTATTTGTGGGCCAGTCGGTGCTAGACGTGTTCGGCGAATCACCAAACAATGACATCAAGTCAGACGGCCGATTTACCATTAAGGACGCTGCTAATATACTCTACCATGACCTCCCTGACGCGGAGGCGAAAGAGTGGGAATCAAAGATCATCGACCAGTCCTACGCAGTACAGAAGACAAAAATGACCAACGAGGCCTTCGGCTTTATCAAATCTACTTACGTCGTCTGTGAAAAGGATCGTGGCCCGCCCCCTATGTACCAGGAGAAATTTGGCGAGATGGCGGGATCCAAGATCCTAAAAATCAGTTCTGGACACTCGCCTATGCTGAGCCATACGGCAGAGCTGGTTGGAATGATAGATCGGGTGGTGAAATCAGTTATGGAATAGGTACCCAGGTCTGAGTGCTAACTCCTTTAGTCTTAGAAGTCCCTGTTGTTGGCTATTTTGTGGTGCCTATGAGCATGAGGAAATAGAATTAGGCACCTCCCTATGCACTGTCATCTCAATTTCCCATTAGGTCACTCGAATCACTATCATTAAGTGGCTAGTTTCAAATTTAAAATGAATATAAAGTGTCAACAATGATTTCTTTCTTCGTTCTACGCAGGTAGCAACCAATTTCATCGCCCCAGTCACTCTAGCTCACTATGCGGCCGTTCTCGCGTGGTATCATCACTCATCCCCTAATTGTCCGTTTATATCTTTCCATACTCTTGTATCTCGTCTTCTCTCTCTGATATTAGTCTTATTCTGTGGCTAGACTGTGGATGAGAAACTGGGAATCGCATGATAATCGTGTTGTTGATTGCCTATGCGGGAAGCACTCGTACGATTGTAAGGATTACACCTAATGTAGGAACCGGTGCGATAAGATACGCTATATGAGGCTCCAATGCATCGTGAAGAATAGACTATGCATGGATCTAAACTTGTTTCCTTGACCCCTTTTTCCGAGGGGGTGTGGCGAAAAGGGGGTGGCGACAGTGCTAAATATTGAGCCAATTAGACTTCGATGTCGGTGAGAGGCTCAAAAGGTCGTACTACCTGCGCTCTCACTATCAATGCGCAACCGTATGCTGTATAAATGGGTTACTTCAAATAATGCGTGCAATAGTAGAGAGCCCCCTTAGGGTTTCATTCAACGAATTGTTTCCCTTTTGTATCTTTACCAAATCCCAATCCCGGCACACGTGGGATGAGGAGGTATTTGATAGAAAAATTGGTGATGTGTTCCTGCAAGCGAGCCGTACCCTAGCTATTCTTCGCATGGCCTGGAACTGTTACACATCCCACGTCCTACTCGTTGCGGTTTTAATACACGCGCGTTTTGTCTCTCAACACAGCTGCATGTCGAGCATAACTAACCTATGTAGGTCAATACTTATATGTCTCTGAGGTACATACGGCGTGCATGCATCGCCACGCCCCTCATCAGAAGCCACAGAGACCGAGATGTACGCATCTCCTGCCCTATACAGCAGAGGCGGAAACACTTTCCAATTTCAAAAAGAAAGAATCGGCCGTGTAATAAACAAGCGGCGTACGTACGTCGCTGCGAGATTGGCCAATGACGGCCGTCTGGGGAATGCAGATGCGACGCTCTGATTATCGACACCAAAAAGGGTGATATTTTATTTGCTGCGGTGGCGTGCATGCGCTGGCGTTCCATACATACATACATACATACATACATACATACACACATACATCCGTGCATACATATCTACCGTACCGTATCTACAACTTTTTCACCTTCTGCCGGAGATGCAAATTCTGTGTCACGTCAACTCATTGCAAAAAAAGGGGGAGGATGCGTCGCGCGTGCATTTGTGGCAGATAACGAAACGTACCTATACGGGAACGTTGGCTGGTTGATTCTTATCCAATCTCATCTCCTCTTTTCTTCGTCTAACAATCTTGAATAAGAAAAAAAAAGAAAAAAGGTATCACAAAAGATTTTTGCTGCTGCTGCTGCTGCTCAGGCACACACACACAGCAATTTCCTGAATGGGAATGTGCCGGTCCGATTCATTTTCGGGCCCCGATCGGATGTTCGAACCGGTGCTCCCGAAACGGCTCCGCATTTTGTCCTACGCAAAGGGGTGACATTCTAGACGAGGATGCGGAGTCTTGGCTGCCGAGTGGGTAGGTTGTTCTTCTTTCTGTCTTTCATTTCTACTGGGGCTATGGAACGGTGACATATATGAATGTAATGTAATAGCATAGTAATGTAAGGTTTCAAGGTCCAAAGCCCACGAAAAGGTAAGGGAATTGATCCTATACTTACCCGCTCAAGATACTAGTAAGTAATATCTTTTTCTTTTTCCCCTACATCGATCTCTTTAAACACCCCTCCCCCAAATCGAGAGTCTCGACTAATCTTTCCCTTTTTTTTTATTCTTCTCCCCTCCTCAAATTCACTCACCCAATCCAAATTAATTCCGCCTGGCCCTTTTTTTTTTTCTTTTGCTTATCTCCCTCATTCTCTCTCTCTCTCTCTCGCTCTCCTCGGAGAACGGAATATACGGTTGAGGTTTTTTCACCGAGCTGGCTCTCTGGCACCGTGCAAATGGACATTCTTATTCTCCCGAGCTCGTACAAGAAGATAACAAACGGGGGTTTGCGCGAATCACAGAGTGAGAGAGAGAGAGGGGGGATTTAGGGGGCGAAGCAAGAAGCATGGAAGCTTTTGCATGCACGAGTGCGGGGACCCCAATTGAAAAACGAGGCCCGGGTTTGTCGGTTGCCGGTTGTCAGAAAACTGTCTGTGCCGAAGAGGGAAAATAGTACTAGGTCACGATCCTTTTTTATTTTTATTTTTATTATTATTATTTTTCTTTTTCTTTTCTTACTAACATTTGTCCTATGAAACGAGAGAAAGAAAAAAAAAGAATTACCGATTCCCGTCCAATCAATGGCGGCAACTACTACTACTACTACTACTTTACTACTACAATACGTAGGCGCCGCGTTCCTGACGTACTCGGCATACAAGCTTCTGGACCAAGCTTCGTTCTACCTGCTCCCACCGGCATCTCTAGCTCGCTACCGTCGGCAGGGAAAGGGTGGTGGTGGTGCATCCTCATGCTGGGCTCTGATCACCGGCGCATCCGCAGGCATTGGGCTAGGCACCGCGCAGGAGCTGGCAGCGAGGGGCTTCAGCGTCGTGCTCCTGGGCCATCTGCGCGCGGAGCTCGAGGCGGCCGCCACGCAGATCAAGGCCGAATCCCGAAACGTAGACGTCAGGACCGTGGTCCTGGACGCAATTACCGCATCGCCCCGCGACGTCGAGGCGGCACTTGAGTCTCTTTCCTCCCTGCCAATTGCCGTCCTCGTCAACAACGTGGGTGGTATTCCCATTGCGCAACCTACCATTCGTAGCCTGCCCGAGTACACGGCGGCGGACCTAGATAATACTATCAATCTCAATGCCCGTTTTATGGCTCATGTGTCACGCATCATGCTCCCTCGGCTGGCTGAAAACGGCCCTGCCTTAGTGTTGAATCTGAGCTCAGCTGCTCGCATGGGCATGCCCGGAGTGGCGCCCTACTCAGCTTGTAAAGGCTTCATAATATCACTAACGGCCGCGATGGCGCGAGAGATGGCTGCGGCGGGGAAGCAAGTCGACTGTTTAGCTATCATACCCGGCGATGTACAATCACAGTCTAATAATATAGCAATGGCTCCAGGGTCGCCTGATTCGCGCCAATTCGCGAAAGCAATGTTAGATCGCGCTCCTAGAGCGGTTAGTAGGGGCTGGTTAGAATGCAAGCCTTGGTTTGCGCATGCCTTAGCGCTAGGACTGCTAGAGACGCTCCCTGGGTCAATCGTCTTGCCACTGCTGACGGCTGAGTTCGATAAAAAGAAAGTGGCTGTTGCTAAGGCACTGAAAAAGGAATAAATAGGTCCATAGGTACCTCCTATCTTAGGCACGCTCATAAATGTTACACCACAGTAGATCGTCAAGATTCAGATAGGACGATCATCACCGTCCAAAATTTGTTGAGATTATTCCTATGGATTTGTCATCCATGCTCAATCAAGATAAGGTCAATTGAACAAGCTGCAGCCTAAAGAAAGTAGATGTATCCTAGATATGTAAACACTAAGTCGGAATTGGCTGAGCTGCAATCGCACCATCATCAGCTAACTATTAATCCATCGTAGTCGTAGGTAAGACAAGGTTCGTATTGTTGTATATATATGCATGCCTGGAGCACGATGCTCGGGGTATCGTCAATCTTCATCATAGACTCGTAACTGAAGGATAGGAAGGGAATATGCCGGTCAAAAAGTTCAGCGGCAATAAAATGCGACATGTTGTTCGTGACGACATCGGGACGAGTCCTCCAGGCAATAGCGAGATGCGGGTAAGGCGAAGAGAGGGGGGACAAAACGATCCCCCCCCCCCCCAGTCGGGGTAATACAGGTTAGATGGAGGAACAATAAACCCGCGGGCATCAGAGAGATGAACCCTCATTGCCCATCGAACCACCATTTTGACAAGAAATAATTCCTACATTTCATTTTATATCCAAACCCCAAGGAAATATCTTGTCATGATTTGGCGGCCACTGTTTGTACACGTAGATTTTAACAGCATCCACTTATCGTCAGGGTCCCCGGTTGCCGAAAACGGCGTCGAAGGCCGTGAGGCTCCGACAGGGGGGGCGAACTGATAAATTGGTGGATTCGTAATCGCTAAAGGTAACGATTTCGTTTCGTACCGAATGGGAGTCGCCACATCGTAGTTCTAGGTTCTAGAACTACTAATTGCTCCATTTCTGGGCTTGAGCTGCCATCCAAGGTTGATAGGAGTGTGCCGAGAAATTTTCGTTAGCGAGAGGTGACGAAACATCAACCAATGAGCCTCGCAATGCGGGATCGACCATTTCTTGTTCTATAGTCGGGTCGTGAAAGTAAGGGCTCCATTCCGGGGGTAGACCGGCACCATCCGGGAAAGTATGTAAATCCTGGTGGAAGTGATCAAATCCAGCATATTGTTGGCCTATTTCAAGAATTAGTATAGTGTATTTTTATTTCCTTGGTCCGATCAATTGACGGTGTGCATTGTGTAAGTTGTCGCCTTATCTTTGCTCAATTGATAGGTATGGATGGTATAGCTAGCTGCAAGCTCCCGATAAACTTACCATTGTTGTAAAATTCTTGGCCTGTGATTAGCTGATGGTATTGCTGACCGGCGGGGTGGTCGTGAAGACCAAAATCAGGGCCGGTAGCAGGATACGGGTGCTGCTGAACGCCATGGTGCAGACTCATGTCCGGCAAAGGCGCTGAAGTAGAAGCAGCATCTTCGGAGGGCGGATCCGAATCGGTTGCGGCTAAGTGATGATTGTCTTCGGACGCGGCACCATCTGGCGACCTTGGCGAGAGGGTCTCATGGGTAATACGCTGATGGCGTGTCAAGAGATCTCGTCGAGAATAAGCTGATCCGCAATGGCAGACATATGGCTTTTCTTTGGTGTCTGCAGTTTGTTTATTAGAACATTGTTACTGTCTTGAGTTTCTAAGAAGAGAGTTGAAGAGCAGAAGAGTAAAAATGGTGGTGGAGCTTGGTGGTGCAGATCGAGATACTGGTTATGGAGTTGTTATGGGGATTGGGAATACGGGGGAGACAGGTATGGGAATGGGATAAAAAGTTGGGGTAACCAACGAGTCCGGACGTGGCGCTCCAGATGTTCAGATCGTTTGAAGCTTCTTCCACAATGTGAACATAGTCGTTGTTGTACGGCAGACGATCCATCACGACGTCGACGACGAGATTGGGACTGATCCATCTGATTCTCAGCCATTGAAACAGATCAAATACTGAGTTTTAGAGGAGGAACGAAAGATGCGAAAGTTGGAGAAAGATCAGAAGGGGCAGAATCTTTCATCGTGGATAATTGTGGGGGCGACTGTTCACTCAGAAAGGCAGAAAAGGGTTGCTGGACGGCGACTGGTTCCCCCCCTTCAAGACGCTAGAAGCGGGGAGAGACCACGGGGTCAGTGAGCCACCTGATTTGATATGTACCTAACGTCTACAGGATGTAGTTTAGTGTGTTTTTTCCCCACCATCGAGGTAGAGGAGCCATTCCAGGGATCCCGCAGCACTGACAGGGGTGATCCAGTCATCTCGGAGGGTAAGTTTGTGGGGTAGCCAACCCAAACTTGCCAAAAGGAGGGTCCTTTGCTCCCTACCCTGTCCCTCCTGCCCTCCAGGCTCACTCTTCCTCGGGTCTGTTTCTGGGGTGTCCTAGGGTGTCCTAGGGTGTAAAGTTCTTTGGGTACTACCGTCGTAGGCCGTAGCTACCGACCCTTATTGAACCAAGGTAGACTCCTCGTGCTTGCTCTCAGCCGCCCTCCCACCACCCAATGGGACATCTCGGGCATCTCACTTGCTTATTTCGACGATCCCGTAACCTTTAGGCGAGTTCCACTGGCGAATCTATCCGGCACCTCCCATTTTTTCATTTTCCCTTCTGCTTTTTTATTCTTCTCCTGCACTTTATATCCACTGACACGTCCGCCAGCAACTCTCCCTCTCACGATGCTCTCATGATTGGTTCACCCGCGTATCATTCAACCTTCTTGTTCGCTTAGCTTGCCGAAAACCAACAGTTGGTTGTATTGTGTGAACATCGCTTCACCAGACGAAAGCTACGCAAGTTACCTACGCAAGCTACGCATCGGTGGCCAACAACCCCTAGCCGGAGGTTATCGCTGATCACTACCAACACTCAATCCATCCATTATTATATAATCTCACCGATGAGAAGTGTCTCAAAGGCAACACATACATATGTCTCGGTTGCAGCCGTTGACTATATGAGCACATGCGTTGCTGATCACACACGTTCATGTCTTTCTCTGCTTGTTCTTCGTTCATAGGGTAAGAAGGCTGGCAGATCCATCGTCACCTGCAGATGTAGAACAACAGATCGGACCGTCCAAGCCCGTCATGGGGCGGAACGGTATGAACATGTTGTTAGGATTAGGTAATGTATGAGTGTACTAACCCCTGACTAAACTCATAGATGGTCCCGATCTAGGTATACTCAACGCTATATCAGAACAGACTTAAGAGCTAGGGCTACGTGGCCATCAACTAATAAGATATCTCTCATTTCAATAGCAAAAACAGTCTCATTATATCGGAAGCCGCCATTATCATAATTGGTATTTGACATTGTCCGACTTTCTAGGTTATTGTGATGAGACCGAAAGATTGTCAGGCGAGACTTACATCACCCGAATAAGAAAATTACTGCACTTTTTTTTTTTTTTTTGAAGGAACTCATAAGATTTAATTGGGTGCATTTTATGAAAGATGGGCTATATTTCCTATTGGCTTGCCGGTAACTTATGCCAAAGTTTCATCTAAATGTGATTGAGTTGATGAATAAGCTAGCAGTTTAGGAAGATGCTTGATTAGTTGGACCTAGAACCTCAAGGTCTTTGAAAAAATCTAGGAAGAGATCAAAGAATTATGTAATGGATTAATTGTTTAAGGATATCCAGGAATAAACTTATTCCGTCTGAAGTGGTCAAGGGGTCTTCGTAGGTCGGTCTGAGTTGCGGGGTGGAACGGAGGCTGAATAACACCATTATCTGTCTCTCTAAACTCCAACTCGCACTAGTCAATTCATGCAGTAGTCTCGCCATTGAGTATAAAAATTTATTTGTTAATGTGAAAAGAAGTCTCACTGTAGGTTGAAAATTAGAATGTTGAAGTTGGGATAGATCAGGGACAGATGAAATAATAGGGGAAGATGATAATTACAGAAGATATGAAACTGGCTGGGGGCCATATAAGGTTAGCGGTTCTGCACGCTCTGCACTGGACAGCTTCCTACGCTTACCTTCCTTGCCTTCCATCCAACATCCACTCATTTATCTCTTATTACAAGCTAACGCGAACAACACATGGTTTGAAATGGATGCCTCAAGTAGCGCACCTCCGCCTCCACCTCCAACAAAGGCTCGGCGTCGCATCCTCTCCTGTAACAGCTGCCGACGGCTGAAAAGTCGTTGCGAGTATGACGCTCGTGTCAATTCATGCCAGCGATGCCATAAGTTAAGGTATGTCGTCCTCGCTCTAGGCTACTTCCGCGCCAAGGTACTGACAATTCTACAGGATCCATTGCTCTTTGCAATCCGTCGAGTTAGCTGGCGTAGTGCCAACCAGCGACAGTGGGGAAGACCAAGAGGCCAACGGCAAAGACAGGTAGGTTTGTCCATGGTGAAGCCGTGTACCATATACTCTAGTTAACGGCGAGTCTAGGATTGCCAACATTGAGAGCTCGCTAGCATCGGTAAAGGAATCGGTGGATAAGATATCGTTATTTCTACAGCAAAATGCGGTCCGCACATCCTATCCCCTCGATGGGTCCTCCTTGGGAAACACCAACCAGAGTCCTATCACAGAACTACGGAGCCATCATGAGCAACGTGTTAAGACTAGCAATGAGGCAGGAAGATCGGCACCTATCATGATGGTCCGAAAATTCCGCTCCAGCCAACGGAGGTTATATAAGGATGTTGGAAGGGATATTGTCAGCCAGGGCATCTTCGATGAAAGTGTCGCAAACAAGATGGTCTTAGAGTAAGAATGTCCTTACGTTATGTGACTCTGAAGAGCTAACGAACCGACAAAGGTTTATCCTTCGCTTGGGACATGTCATTCAGTTCGAGCCTCTCGGTTATCCGACTCACGTGGCATCAATTCGGCGGTCTTCTCCTTTGCTCTACGCTGTTTGCTGTCTTCAAGCCCTCCGATTTTATAAAAACACCGACTTGGTAAACTTATACAACCATCGATGCCTGTATGAAGAAGTTAGACAGATGCTTGGACAGGTAGTCCTAGCAAGTCCTATTCCTATCGAGGAGTTATATGCCTTGTTAATCATGTGCACTTTCGAAGCGGCACCAGAGGTTTGTTTCCGGCTTACGATGGTTAACGACACTTACTTACCATACTCTAGCCCCCGTTTGAATATCTTGATAGTTGGCATTTGAGCGGGATCTGTTCCCAACAAGCTATGTCTACCATTGACTTTGCCAAGATCATGACCAATTTGAACCTAGGAAAATTTGAAGCCAAAGATAAGACGTATCTCTCTCTATGGAATAATATCTGCCTAATACATCTAAGGTACCGTGCCTCGAAGCCGTAACGTAGCCGATAAGGACTGACCGATTTTAGATTTGCAGCAGGTACCGGCAAGCCCATTACCATACCATCAGATCGCCTAGAGCAATGCTCTATGATTCTGAAATACCCCCAGGCTGCTATCGAGGATGAGGTCGTGCTTGCAGAAATTTTGCTTCATTCGGAGTTGTGCAATATGGACATACCATTGTTACTGGATCGCCAAGGCGGTTGCCCGAAACTGAAAGCTTGGGAGGAAAGATGGGAGCATCTCCTCAGTAAACATCCTACTTTCTCTTTTACCTGACTAAAGCATTGTACATATACTAATTCCTCACTTCATAGAATCAGAGAAAGCTTTCTATTTAAGGCTTGACCGCGAATTCGCCTATGTTGTGGTAGCCATGCGTTCGGTGGAGAAGTGGCAATCGAGCAGCATGAATGAGACCACAAGCCAAGCTAACCAACCCACGATTTACGAGACGCCTCGAACTATTCACGATGACACCAGCATGCTTGATTCTGACTCGATGTCTGATCCCGCTGCGGCCTGTGCTCACAAGCACGCGCTTTCCATGGCGCGTATATTCCTGGAAATGCCCGCAGCCCTTATCCAGGAGTTACCGAAGTTTCACCACATCTCCATCTCATACTGCACAATTATCCTGTCGGAATGTACAGACATGTCTAAGAGCTTCCGTGAAGAGGTCTTCGAGATCCTCGAAAAGGTCTGTGACCACTGTCGCCTTTTTTCTGACGAACTCCCAGCGGCCATGACAACTGCCTTGGAGAAAGTGCGGCGTAGCTTAGATGGTGGCAACACGTTACCTAATAGAGACGAACAAATCCAGGGATTAAATCGCTTCGCTAGCCATGGTCCAGGCGGTCTAATGGATATAACCGACGATCAGATGACAGGCATGTCCAATAGTATGAGACAACCCAATCAGCATATCGCTAGGGAGGATCTAGGAGGCGAGCCAGGCATTAACCCAGACTTATTCGACAACGATCTAAACTCATGGTATTCGACAGTCGACAAGTTCTTCGAGAATTGGATGAACACCGGTGGCGCATAGGCGGTCCTGGTAACGACAGTACAGGTGTCGAAGATGTCTGTTTCTGACCGAGATACGATTAGGACCTGATCGATTCTCATCGGCTTGAGATTAGCTCCATTAATGGAAAACTTCTCCATATCACCACCTTGCGTCTAAATCAACATCGCGGCACCAATATTCTGACCACCTACTCATGAGAGTGGTCGCCTTAACCAGCTCGACTATTATTGAATTTACCATTGACATGTCTTTGTCGTAAAGCTATACCATCCGGTAAGGTAACCACCAGGAACGACCTCAGCCCGTTTCGGCTACCCAACACAACCACGCCACAGATATGGCATATTTCAGACCACCAGCAATAAAAAACACAGCTGGTATACCTACGGCAGTTTTAGACAGCCAACCGCCCGATATTGCCCCCAGCAGATGCGCGAACACCGCGAACAGTGGTCGATTTCGAGCCGGGTTTTTCTTCAGGCCTTGGAAGAAATTGTCGTCCGATGCGAGTCCGAAGTAGATGCTGGTCAACACAGTTGTCGGAATCTCTTTGAAACCCAAAGATTCGCTTGTCCATACCTGTCCACTGCCCTGAAATCCAAGAAGCCTGATGGGAATAAGCATCTTTATCAACGTTGGATCCTGCGCTATGTTTGGTATTATAACAAAGGATCTGAGCTTAAAGTGTATATTCAAATTTATTTAATAATTCTTATAGGTCCTAAGGTCTTTAATCCCTTTTATAATTTAAGTAGGAATTTCTAAACTTATTTATGCTTAAATTTAATAATATAAAATATATTAAGCTTTTTAAATATCCTTATATTAATGCAATTTACATATATAAGCGTTATCCTTTTAATTTATATGTATTAATAATATTTTAATACTTTATTTTAACCGCTAGTTATAATTATATAAATTAATTAATAATCTTTTAGCATTAATTCTCGTATAATATCATTTTTTTTTTCTTAAAATTTATTTTTAAACGTTATTTTACGTTAACGTTAATAAGATTATAAATAATTTTTTTTAAACTTATAAATTTATAAGTTTATTTAAATTTTATATATAAAATTACTTAATTACCGCTTTTATTAAAGCTTTTTTAAAATAATTATATAGTTTTTATATTTAATTTTTTTTTATAAGTTAATTTTTTCATTTAATTAAATATTTTATTTTTTCTTAAATTAATAAAAAATTTATAATTTTCTTAATATTATAATTTTTTATTTTAATAAAAATTATTTTTCGTAAAACTTAATTAAAATTAAACGGTGCTTAATTATTAGCGCGGTAAAGTTTTATAAACGAGATATAAAAAAAGTTATAAATTTTTCACTTTTTAAATAAAATAAGTTTAATAATAATAAATAAAATTATTTTTTAAATTTAAAAAAAATTAAATATTTTTTTATTTAACTTTTTAATTAATTATTTAATTTTAATATTCTTAATATTTAATATTATTAATTAATTATTATAATAAATTAAAGCTTCTTTTTTTTTACGATTAATTTATTTTTTTATACGTTATTTACTCGCTTTTAAGTGTTTTTTAATTTTATCGTATATAAAAGTTATTTAATATACGTATAATTTATTTTTTAAGTTATAAAAAACGTTAAAAAAAAAGTTATAAGCTATAAAATAATATTTATAATTTAAATAAAAATATTAAAAATATCGGATTTTATTAAAATTTATATGATTTAATTATTTTAACGTTATATATAATAATTATAATAATAAATATTATAAGGTTACTTTTATAACTTTCTTTTTTTTACTTTTTAAATTTATTAATATACATTTTTTATAAAATTATCTCATTTTTCCCTTAAAGCAGCTTTATAGGTAATTAATTAATTTTAAAAAAGCTATGCTTATTATTCGATAATTTTATTATTAAACTTATAACATTTAATGCTTAATATAATAAATGAATTTATTTAGCTTTTTTTTATTACTTTTTTTTCGAAAAAAAAAAATTTAATAAAATTATAAATAACTAATATATTAAAATATAACGATGTTTATATAAAAAACAATTTATAAAGAAAATCCTTTAGCGATTATAAATAATAATTTTAATAAATAACATTAAAAATTAATTATTTAAAATAGCTTAAAATAATTAAAATTAATACGATAATAATACTTAATAACGTTTTTAAAGTAATTAATATAACTATTTATTAACTTATTTAAAATTTAAATTATTTAAATAAAAAAAGCTATAAATTCGAGAAACCGATTAATATTTTAAAAAACTTATAATATAATAATAATACCTCCGAAATCTAATATAATTTAAAAAATTAACTTAAAAAGCAAAAAAAAAAATATATTAAGAAAATATTTAATAAATATTAGAAATATTTTATATACTAATTTAAGGTTTTAAAAAAGCGAGGAATTTTTCTTTACTTTAAAATCTTAAAATTAAATTAAATCTTAAAAACTAATAATTTTAATTTATCGAAAATAAAAATAATTATATTAACTTTAAAAAATTAAATCGATATAATTAAAAATAATAATATATTATTTTAAGATAATAAAAGAATTAAAATAGCTAAAAAAAGATTAAATAATAAAAAAAATAATTTAAAAAAAAAGTTAATTAATAATTTAAAAGATTTAATTAATAAAATTAACCTTACTATTAAAAAGGAAATTAATGATAATTTTAATTATTTAAATTTATATTTAAATAAAATAATTAATAATATTATCGAAAAACTTTTTAAATAACAAATATTTATTATATTATTAAGCGGGTTAAAAGAAATTTAATTTAAAATTAATCTTAAATTAGCGTTAATTAATAAAATATATATTATTATTAATAACTTATTAAAAACGATAAAATAAAAATTATTTATAAATTTATCGTCGTTAACGCTTTTTCCTTTAATAATTAATATAACTATTTTATTAATATTATTTAACGATAAAAGCAAAAAAATTAATAACTTTATTAATAGCTTTAAAAAAAAGCTTTTTCTTTTAAAAAGTAACCTTAAAAAGCAAGTAATAAAGCTATTATTTAGCGAAAAAAAATCCACTTTTTTAAACTTATTAGCAGTTATTTTAAATATATATTATATGCTAAATTTTTTAATAAATTATATTAAAAATAAAATGATTAAAAATAATAATATATATTTAATTAGCTTAATTAAATTTAATTAAAAAGTTATTAACGTAAAGATTTTTTATTTAAAACTAATTAATAAAAATAATAGCCTTAATTATTAAATTAAAAACTATATTTTTTTTTATAATAATATTTATTTTTAAAAAAAACGCGTAAAAAAAGCTATTAAAAATAAACTAATTAAAAAAATTAAAATAAAATCTAATATTTTTAAGCTTTTAACTAAAAAAATCATAAGTTAATAATAAAATAAGCTTTCGAAAAAAAAACGAATCTAATATTAAAAAAATTTTAATGTTTTTTTTAATAAGCTTAAAAAGTAATTTAAAGTGACTTATTAATAAGCTAAAAAATGGCTTAAAAAAAACTTATATATAAAAGCTAATATTAAAATAAATAAGCTTTTTAAAACGTTTATTAATCGATTATTTTAATACGCTTAAGCTTAAGAAAATAATTAAATTTATTAATTATTAATAAAATTATATATAAAATTTATTTCTAACTTATAAAAGTTAATATTAAAGCTAATTAATATTATTATTACATTAAATTAATTAAATATTATTATATAAAAATAATGTATTTTATATAATAAATTATTTAATTTAAAAAAAATTTTAATAGCCTTATAATTTAAATTACAGGAATAATAAAAAGATAAAAAAAATGAAAAAGCGATTAAAATGCATTAAAATAAGTTAAAAAAATAATATAATAATAATTATTAAAATTAAAGTAATTTTAATAATAGGTTTTTTTTCCGATCTAATAAAAGCTATAATAAACTTATTAAAAAACTTTTTTTAAAAATATAATTTAATGAATTTTTTATTTTATAATATAAAAATAATTTTAATTAAGGATTTAATTAATGTAATAATAATAATATATGCTTAAAAGATTAATAAAGCTTTTAATATTAATATTATTAACGCTTTAATTTAAAATAAAATAATGTACGCGCTTATTTTAATAATAAATATATATAAAAAAATAACGATAATACTAATAAATAAATTAAAAAGCTTAAAAAAAGTGAATATATAACGTATTTAAATGATAAAATTAAAGATAAAAAAGCTAAATATATAATTATAATAATTATTAAAAATAATTTTATTAAAAAGTTATATTTTATATATTTTACCGATTTAATAAATAAATATAATAATATAACGAATAAAAACCTTATTAATACTTATATTATATATTTTATAAATTACTTTAAGGTATTTAAATGCTTTAAATGCGAGGTAATCTTAAAATCTTTAAAATTAATGAAAAATTATCTTAAATTTAAGTGTTAAAAAGTTAAAAAAAGCTATCTTTAAAAAGTATTAATAATTAAATTTAATAAAAAATTTAAAATAATAATTTTATTAAAAATTATTTTATAAAATAAGCAAGTGATAAAAATAAATCTAATTAACTAATTAATTAAATATAAAAAACGTAAATTACCTTATAAAATAATTGCATAATTATAATAATTTAAGTATTATTTTTTTAATAAAAAAAAAAAATAAAGCGCAAAAATACGTTTAAATAAATAATATAAGATTTTTAATAACCTTAACGCCTTTTATTATACTTTTTATTATATAATTTAACGCTAATAAGATATCATTAAAATTAATGTGTAAATTATTAGCATTTTATTTAATTAAAAAAAAATATATGATTTATAATTTTATTATAATATATCGTAATAATAATTATTATAAAAAAAGAATTTTACTTATTTTT
>KZ111707.1:0-16106 GCA_002120315.1 Hypoxylon sp. CI-4A | reverse complement strand
ATCGTATAAAATAATAAATTAAAAATAATAAAAATATATTTATAAGTTTTTTTTTATTATTATAATAAAAAAAATAATTAATTATAAAAAATTTATAAATAATTTATATAAAATAATAAAATAATTAAATAAATAATTTTTTTAAAAATAATAAAAATTATTTATAATAAAAAGTTTAAGCTTAAAATATATATTTAAATTTATTTAATAATTTTTATAAGTTTTAAGGTTTTTAATTCTTTTATAATTTAAGTAAAAATCTTTAAACTTATTTATGCTTAAATTTAATAATATAAAATATATTAAGCTTTTTAAATATCTTTATGTTAATGTAACTTACATATGTAAGCATTATTTTCTTAACTTATATATACCAGTAATATTTTAACACCTTATTTTAACCGCTAGCTGTGGCCATATAAGTTGGCTAACACCCTCTTAGCACTAATCCCCGTATGACAGATGATGGCGTGATCTATATTAACCCAAGACACCGGCAGTGTATGGAAGAATATTAATTAGATAAGGAGCCGCAACGGTAGTGGCAACGGACACTAGCCGCTCGTTCTAGGTCGGCCGATTGGTTGCACCCCGAGGTAGCTAGATTAAGGGGGAGTTCGGCTAAATCGTATACGATGCGATCCGGTTGCTATTATGGGAAGCGATCTTGGAGATCTTACAACCTACCCCAGATTGCCAGATAGCAGTCAATATCGACGTCCAGACTTTCTGCCAACCTGGATCTTTCTCCAAGAAAATCTGTACGCGCGTTCGGGATCCAAGTTGGTATGCGGAGATCGTACCGAGGAAAAATCAGAGCTGAGAGGATAGATCGGCGCATAAGGATGAGCACTTAAAACATCGCATTTCCACGACTTCTTACCCATCAAGAAGATCAAGGAAATCTACCGACGATACTATATCCACAACTTAATCGACATCTAACACACCATCGCCATCATGTTCGGCCCCAAAACCGCCCTCGCTATCATCCTCTTGGCCGCGACGGCCGTCTGGTCAGATGTTTCACCGGACGAGACCTGCGGAATGGACGGCGCCGGCAACGACAACGGATACACATGTCCCGGCGAGATCAAGTGCTGCTCAGTAAACGGCTACTGCGGCGCGACCGACGAGTACTGTCTGACAACCACGGGCTGCCAAGACCAATACTCCAACGCAACTGGCTCTTGCAACGAGCCCGTCGACGGTGTATCCATCTCTCCCGATGGCACATGCGGAATCGTAAGCGCGGGCGAGTATGGTTACAAGTGCCCTAGCGAAGGCGCAACCTGCTGCTCAGTCGCGTATGTCACCGCCTCTTCACTTTTAGGTCGTCGTCTGCTAACATGTCAAATTCAGGGGCTACTGTGGAAACACTACCGCACATTGCGCGATCACGAACGGCTGCCAGTCCAAGTATGGAGAGTGCGAGTAAAGAACCAAACACATTCGGATGTAAAATGTTTTATTCTTCGAAAAAGGGTTCATTTGATGGTCTTCCGAAAAAAAAAATTGTTGCTCTGATTCAAGCGAGATAAAATGAGATGAAGTCGAAACCAAAAGGATTCAAAACGGATTTGGAAAAAGATTCGAACCATGGTATATGGTAGAATGCATATAAAATGAATCTAAAAGCTTTTCTGCTCTTATAACCCTACTAGCTTGCGCGCTATACGACAAACAGGATAGGTACCTCCTAAGGAGGGAGTGAGAGAAAAGTATGAACACCCCGACACAGGTAGAACGCCAAACCTCTGGTATCAAGAACCGTAGTTAGAATCTAGGGAAATTCTTGTTATCAAATCGACTGGCTGGGTCCCTCTTGAAGTAATGTCATTCTGTAACTCACGGCGACCTGATTTGGGAATAAGGCCACTTACACTTAACCCGTCCGATCACGGCCTTAAGCTAAGGCGGGGGGATGGGGATGGGGATGGGGATTTGAAGTAACCTTCTGAATCTAGACATCAATAGGTACACTTGAAGAAGAGTAAAAATAAATCTGTATATAACAGAGCAGGCTTTAGGACTCTGTAAGAGATCAGAATACTATGGCGGCTCTGTTTGTTAATGGACAATTCTTTCAATCCGGGCCCAAGGGCGAGAACCACTCATTTGCGGACTCCCTGTTTGTCGATGGGTTCGGTAAGATCGCTCACATCGGCAGCGCAAACGACGAGCAAATCAGAGCAGCCGAAGCCGCTGGGGCGATCAAAAATGACATGCGCGGTCGCATAGTGCTACCGGGGTTCATCGATGGCCATATGCACCTCCTGATGTTGGGACAGTCCCTGCAGAAGGCAGGTCTGGAGAAATGCAAAGATCTACAAGATATCCGCCAGACCATCAAAGAATTCGCAGCGGCACATCCGTCCGTCGCTCGTATTTTGTGCAAGGGATGGATGCACTCTATGACGAACGGGGAGGCACTGGCTAGTATGATAGATGACTTGGACCCGAGGCCTATCTTTATCGATTCTAAAGATCTACATTCAACTTGGTGCAATGCTGCTGCCTTGGAAGAGATAGGCGTGCAGGATATGCCAGACCCGGAAGGCGGGAAGATTCATCGTGATGAGAATGGTAAGGCATCCGGACTTCTATCGGAGGCTGCGGCGGTTACGATCGTTTGGCCGCACATCGCGAAAGTTGCACCAATGGAGGAGAAGCTGGAGGCATTAAGGGGGGCTATTAAGGCGTATAACGCGGTTGGATATACTGGATTGGTAGAAATGGCGATGGACGAAAATGCTTGGGAAGCTTTGCAAATTCTTCGCGAAAAGGAGGAATTGCCGATCAGAATCGCCGTGCACTGGCTCGTCACGCCGCGAAAGACAGAAGCGGAGAACCTCGCACAAGTCGACAAAGCCATCGAGCTCAACCGCCAATTCAACGCCGAGAACAGCCCGGATTGCCGAATCGTAGGTATCAAAGTGATTGGCGACGGAATCATCGACGGCTGCACCGCCGGCCTCTCAGAACCCTACACCACGAACGGAGTATCATGCGAGCCTATCTGGTCGCTCGAGGAGCTCGGACCAGTCGTCAAGAAGGCCGACGCAGCAGGTCTGCAATGCGCGCTACACGCCATAGGCGACAAGACCATCCGGGCGGCCATCGACGCGCTCGAGCAGAATGCGACACCGGGTCGCAGACATCGAATCGAGCACCTCGAGCTCGCGTCGCCCGAGGATGCCGCGCGATTGGGCAAGTTGGGCATCACCGCCTCCATCCAGCCCGTGCACGCCGACCCTGCGATCCTCAGGGCCTGGCCGTCCCTCCTCGGCCCATCTCGCTGCGAGCGCGCTTTTGCGTACAAGGAATTTGCCGACGGGGGCGCCGTGCTGGCCTTGGGCTCTGATGCGCCTACGGCGCCTCATGCACCGCTCAGGAATGCTTACACGGCGACGACTCGCCGCTCAGCTAGAGAGCCGGAGCTGGCTGACCGCGTGAATCCGCATTTCGCGCTGGAGCTCGCGGCGGCTATCGCGGCAGGCACGGAGGGTTCTGCGTATAGCTGCTTCGCAGACCGGTGGACCGGAAAACTAGAGGTCGGGCGGGCGGCGGATTTTGCTGTTGTTGATATGGAATGGGATGCGAACAAGCTGCTAGAGGCAAAGGTTATGCAAACCTGGTTCGAGGGGAAGAAGGTATTCGACGCTGAGGAATAGCTGGTATAGTACGCATGTCTATTTCTTAGCAAGTGCCTTGGCTATGTCTTGGTGGCGGATAATGCTAAGCCCATTGCCAATGGGATATTGGTAGCGGATGCTCGCCTGTCTTGGAATACTTGATATATCAAAACTTTCCATGCCGTGATCCTTGCTTCATTCGTCGCCATTGCTAAAGAAGGGCTTTCGCTGTGTGTGAATAGAGCGTTAGAAGATTCGGTCTAAGATAGCATTAATCACGATGCAATGCATACTTCCAGCGTTGGGCAGCTATTATTTGAGTGGCGCTTCATTTCATTTATAAAAACTCATGATATGTTTGTTAAAATGACAGCGGATCGAGATGACCGAGACATACCGCCATTGGAAAGCTCATGGTCACACGACGATGCCCATCGGAGTTGGACCGGCGAAATCTGCCCCTCATCGTAAAAGGGGGGCCCCTTTTCCGTCTATAGTGGGGCATGCGTCGCCGAGAAATCTGTCTCTACTACCCGAAATTTTCGGATTGGCAACGTTCAGATAGAACTCTCTCAGTTAAATACCTAGGTAGTCGCTTACACCCGCTTATTACGGCGAATGCTTATTATTACTGTTACTCTCGTAGCCGAAGTGTATCGATTCACAAGACTTGCTAGATCGTCGAAACATCTCATCGATCTCGGAGTCACTACACAGTAAGATTGATGGACGTGGGGGAAAATACCGAAATCCGGCGGAGGCGGCGATTATCGAATGAAACTTACAGGATTTCTTATGCATCTAGAAACCTTGGAGACGAGGATGCGTGCTTAGAAATCCTGACCGGTCTAGCTAATTAGTAGGTAGGTATCAAACTCAAGTGCTATGAATAAGGTCACGTATACCTGGATAACCCTTCTTGAGAACCCATCGTATATCACGACGACCTACTAGCATCGCGCGTCCTTTATAGAGAAGCAAGGAAAGCCAAGCGACCCCCAACTATTGTGCAACTCGACTAAGCCCCCTTCCTACTTCCCCATCAAGTAAAGCGTCGCCTCATTCTGCCCACCTGCCGAGAAGACGAACGACAGGGTCACACCGGTATGGCGAGCCATGGCAGACAAGGGTGGAGAAGCTTCCAAGACTGTTCCATTCCCTTTCCATGCTCGAATTCACCTGATCTTTCGACTGCTGCATCCTCCTATCATGGAACCTTAGCAAACATCTAAGTACCTATTAGATGGCTTCATAGTGCCATCAGGTACGACTCCACTCGCTTGGCATCCAATCGTCGTGATTCCTCGCCCGCAATTCCCTGTCGACTATGCAGTCTCCCTCTTCATGACGAAGCCTAGAAGTCCAATCAGTGCTCTCAATCCGGATACTATGCCCAATCCGCCCCACTCACGCTGATATTCCCCTTGGCATATGTTGGGCCCTGCACATAACAAAGGATAAGCTGGGCGGGGTTGACGAGGGTTGGCAGCAGATCTTATTGTATCTTGTTTATTTAAGTTCAGCAAGGTCTCCCCACGATTCCGTTTCGATAGCTCAGAATCCCCAGATCCTCCAACTGGATTAACTTCTCCACATCTATAAACAATACCAGCGAACTGCTTACCATATACTTGAATGGGTATTGAAGACCAACCTGCTGTCGAGGAGTCGACTGAACCTCCTATATGTGGCTATACGCAGTCCAAGTCCACGAAAAGTACTCCATTTGGCAACAGGCCAAGTAACAGTAATCAAAGCAGCATCATTGGCCCTTCGGACTCTCCTCCCCGTGAGAAGGTCAGTTCTTCTTCGGTTGGTGAAACCCGATCCGAACCTCACACTTTATCAGTTGAGCGTCTAGAGCAGCTACTCGGAACCAACACAAAAGATGGCCTCGACAGCGGTGAGGCAGCTCGTCGCCTGGCGGACAATGGGCCGAATAAGGTGGAGGGAGCTCAAGGCTTATCCGTGTGGAAGATTCTCTTGAGGCAGGTCTCCAACAGCTTAACTATGGTCCTTATTCTTGTCATGGCTCTATCTTTCGCCATAAATGACTTCATCGAAGGCGGCGTCATCGCTGCTGTTATCTCACTAAACATCATTGTGGGGTAAGTTGCCGTTAATAAAGAGTACTGTCGCACACCATACTGACCAGGGGTAGATTTATCCAGGACTATCGTGCTGAACAGACTATCCAGTCTCTATACGCACTGTCCGCACCCACGTGCAAGGTCATCCGCCCCGAACAGATCACCGCGGTCAAGGCCGAAACACTTGTCAAGGGAGACGTTGTCCTACTAAATGTTGGAGATATCATCCCGGCGGATCTTCGATACATCGATGGACTAAATCTATCGACTGATGAGGCGCTGCTGACAGGTGAATCTCTGCCTATAAGCAAGCATCATGATGTTGTCTTGGCGGATGCCGATATTCCTCTTGGTGATCGGGTAAACATGCTCTATTCTGCTAGCACCATCACTCGGGGCCGAGGAAAGGGGATTGTTGTCGCTACGGGTATGAACACCGAAGTAGGCAAGATTGCTCAGCTACTTCGGTTCAATCCCAACCCCAATGATGATATGTCACCACTGGGTGCGTACTGGAAGCGTGTGAAGGCTAGCACGCGTAGCATCCTTGGGCTAGACGGCACTCCTCTCCAAGTCAAACTTAGCAAGTTCGCTTTACTTCTTTTCGCACTTGCAATACTACTTGCCATTATCGTCTTCTCTGTCAGTGTCTGGGAAATCGACGACGAGGTTCTCATCTACGGAATATGCGTCGGTGTTGCCGTCATTCCCGAGTCGCTAATCGCTGTTCTGACCATTAGCATGGCCGTCGGCACTAAAGCAATGGCCAAAGGCAACGTGATCGTTAGAAAGATCTCGTCTCTAGAGGCCGTTGGGGGAGTAACTAATATTTGCTCAGATAAGACTGGAACGCTGACGCAAGGCAAGATGATCACCAGGAAGATCTGGCTTTGCAATGGGTCTACTGCTGCCGTTGAAGCCTGCACCAACCCCCTCGATCCGTTTAGTGGGACGGTAATTTGGGGCGACAAGAAGGACGAGTTGACAGATGTGGCAAAGTCGAATACTGGGTTAGGCCCCAGTACGAGGAAGTTCCTCGAGTGTCTATCCCTTTGCAATAATGCCACTGTGACGGACGGGAAACCAGCACTGGTAGATGACGTTGCTGAAACCTCGTCTACGTCGACCACTGAAGTCTCAAACTGGACTGCTGTAGGTGAGCCTACAGAGATTGCTCTCCATGTTTTCGCAATGCGGTTTGGCATGAGCAAATCAGTCGTCTCGCAGGTCAAGGATATCAACCTTCTTGCCGAACACCCCTTCGATTCTTCTTGTAAACGCATGACTATTGTTTACTCATCACCTGGATCCAACTTGGTTGATATTTACTCCAAAGGTGCACTGGAGGTCATGTTACCTCTCCTAGACGCATCCGACAGTGTCAAGGCTGAAATCACCGCTAAAGCCGAATCTCTCGCTGCCGAAGGCCTTCGAGTCCTATGTATTGCTCATAAATCCGTCGAGAATAGCGCAATCCTCAGGGATTCTCGTGAAGTTGCCGAGAGTAACCTCGTACCCCTGGGACTTGCTGGCCTTTATGATCCTCCTCGACTTGAGACCGCAGAGGCAGTAAAAAGATGTAAGATTGCCGGGATTTCAGTTCACATGCTCACCGGTGATCACATCAAAACAGCCACGGCCATAGCGCATGAAGTTGGTATTCTCGGCGCTGGTCTTACAGCGGCGCAGGCAGCTAGCGCTACTATGCCTGCTGCAGCTTTCGACGCCCTGACAGACGACCAGGTTGACCGATTGGAAGAGTTGCCCCTGGTGATAGCTCGCTGCAGTCCATCGACAAAAGTTCGTATGGTCGAAGCGATGCATCGCCGTGGTGCCTTCTGTGTCATGACGGGCGATGGAGTTAACGACTCGCCTGCCTTGAAAAAGGCAGACGTTGGAATCGCTATGGGGCTTAACGGAAGCGATGTAGCTAAGGAGGCTGCGGACATGGTCCTCACTGATGACAACTTTGCTTCCATCGTGACTGCGGTTGAAGAGGGAAGACGCCTCTTTGATAATATCCAAAAGGTATGACATTGTTCCTAGGTAGACTCCAAGCCCCAACAGTACGATGTGAAGAAGCACTAACAGAATTACAGTTTCTACTCCACCTCCTGGTTTCCAACATCGCACAAGTCCTTTTGCTGCTCGTCGGCCTCGCCTTCAAGGATAGCGAAGGAAAATCGATATTTCCACTATCACCTATTGAAATTCTTTGGGCGAACCTAATCACATCCTCGTTCCTGGCTCTTGGACTCGGTTTAGAGGAGGCTCAGCCAGATATTATGCTGCGCCCTCCACATGACCTTCGCATCGGCGTCTTCACGAGAGAAATCATCACGGACAAAATGGCATACGGGATATTCATGGGGTCGCTATGCATCGCAGCTTTTGCCACCGTCATCTACACACCTATGGAGGATATCTACAACCACTTTTCACCGAGTGGTAGGCTCGGCGCCGACTGCAACGCAGTATACAATTCCTCCTGCGACAACGTCTACCGCGCCCGCGCCACGACCTACGCCACACTAAGCTTCCTGCTTCTCGCCACGGCATGGGAAGTCAAGCACTTCACTCGCTCCTTGTTCAACATGTATCCTGAGATATACTCAGGACCCTTCTCGGTGTTCCCAACCGTCTGGAGAAACAAGTTTCTCTTCGCGGCTGTGCTCGCGGGCTTCGTTATCACATTCCCGGTTATCTACCTGCCTGTTATCGACAGAAAGGTGTTCAAGCACCAAGGAATTGGCATTGAATGGGCCGTTGTTTCCGCGTGTGTCATCGTCTATGTCGTCCTCGTGGAGCTGTGGAAAGCGGGAAAACGTCGTTTTTACAAGCGTGCTCAAGCCGTTACTAGGGCTTAGGATCAAATCCCACGTAACGGATTTTAAGGACTGAACCCGGGTTCCATTGGATTTGAGGTTGGTTTCATCCGCTCGAACGGGGTAGTTGGAAAGGTATGGGTGTTGAAACGTCGAGTCATCAGGATTCAGATAACAAAGAACCCTTTCTGTTTTAAGCAATGGGGAGAAGAGGGTCGTAGAGTTGCTTGACTACATCTACTAAAGAGTAATCCTCTTTGCCATTCACTAAGACTACGGGAAACTATTTCACTACATTCTGGGCGGGTGTAAAGATACGTTCATTATCGCGAAGAGTCAAGTCGATTCCTGTATCGAACAAATGGGGGGAAGGAGGTGAATGCCACTGTCATTTCCGGTAACATGCTACCAATCTCTAGACGATTTCTGTCACTAAAGTTTCAAATAATAACATTCGCTATTCAAACAAGTATTTCAATATTGTGATACTATGATCTTGTTGAGGTCCCTGTGTCCAAATCAATATAAAGGGACCTTTCCTCTGGTAAATAAGTCACTTGATTGGCATGGAGAATCACTAATATACGTACCAAGTAGCGTTAATGTAGAATACCCCTTTTTCCAGACTTAAAGACAGCTAAATTCATATCATCCAACGCAGTCATCATAAAAGTACCAACTCCAAGTTTTAATTAGTTCTATGGGATGTATCGGGGTGGATATTCCGAAGTTTCGATTCCTCGATCGGTAAACAGGGGGGAGAGGGGCTTCCCCTGAAATTGGTGATTGGGCCTTTCGTACCAAAACATCACCAATTCACCCCCTTATAAACCGTAATAGTTGTAAGAATTAGTACATACGACCATAGGATCTAGAAAATTCGGGATCCCGTCCGCTCTCCCATAGACAAGCTAGATACCGCTTGATCAGTAGTCGGGTCGGTGACGACCGGCGAATACCAAGTGTTGTATGTATTTCTTTTTGTAGATTTTGATGCCATCCTCTAGGTCTGTTTTTTTAATCATCCAATGTTTTTGACGGTTTGCCGAAAGTACTGGTAGAGGGGGGCTTAGACATCTATCTTGGTGGTGATATAGATTAAGGGGGGCGTACTAGGCATTTGGTGGATAGGTCTAGCATCAATCTAGGTAGACAATGTAGTCGAATTATCGTTACCTTACTCGATCCCTTTCCTTTTGGTTATCACATAGCAAGTAGGTAATAGTTCCAGTAGCAAAAGAGACAAGCACAGCAGCACTATGAAGCCAGAAGCAAAAAAAAAAAAAAAAAAAAGAACATACAACACTTGGTATTCGCCAGTCATCACCGACCTGACTACTGATCAAGCGGTATCTAGCTTGTCTATGGGAGAGCGGACGGGATCCCGAATTTTCTAGATCCTATGGTCGTATGTGATAGTTTTTAGTATTACTAGCCATTAAGTTCAGGGTTGCGGTGATCTCGACAAGTGTTACTATCGAGGCCCAGGAAGTGGGACAATCACGGATAAATTACGGCATACATCTGATTTAATTGATCTGGAGTCATATTACCACCTAGATCAACCAGATCACCTAGATCACGATAACCTCACGTGCAAGAAGGAGGAAGGAGAGAGATCTATATGAAACCACAGCATCTCCTATGTATCTAGTCATTCTTTCAGCTCTTTAGCTATCAGTCTAAAACTACAACTTCGACCGCACTGAACTGTAGTGAGAGGACTCCAAGCCTCTCTTATGAATAAGCAACCGTATTTCACTCCTTGATTCCAACACAGCACTGTTTAACCTTAAAATCAAGAACACCCATTCCGACTATATCTGAGCTCATGGGGAGACAGGGGCAAGGTAGCCTTAAAAGAAGTTGCAAGCAAGGGGCTTAGGAAGGGAAGTGTCAGAGATTTGAGATAGTATTGCTACGGTGTGCTTGCTGCACATGTATAGCTGTCGGTGGGCCAAATTAACTAGCTGCCCAGGGATAACGTCTCAAGTAGAGTCGCGAGAGCTACGGCTTAAGTAATTTGTGTGACAAGAAATGAATGCAATTTATCTACCTAGCATTTGTGAACCCATTCAGAGCAATCCGTCCAACTAGAGCGTTGGTACATTTTAACTATCATCAACCAGCCCTCTAGTAGAACCACGTAGCAATCGCTGTCGCAGACCGCGCACATTCCAAAACCCATATATGCGGTATGCGTGTTCCGCTCAAACAATCTGGAACGAGCGCCTTACAACGCCCTTAGTCAATGCCGGTACATCCAACGTCCCGTTGTTGACTACCGCTCGAGAGACAATGCGATGCTCTTGCACGATGTCTGAGTTTCTGCTGCAGCCCTCTACCTCTCTAATGATCAAATGCACTACCGCGCTATCGGCCCAGAACAGTGAATCGCCCACTTCAATGCGAGCGGTAGCAATCCCTACAACCCCCTTTTTTGTAATAAAGTACTGCTTCCCAGCAACTTCAAAGTTTCGAGTCCTGAGAAAAGCTTCCTTGTCGCACGCTGAGAGAGGATATTCTCCATGCAGTAAGAATAAATCCATTAAAGGCGAAAGTAAGTACTCATGTTCGTGATCCGAGTTTGTATTGGCGTCTTCTGGGCGACAGCAGACCGCCCGAAACCAGCGCCTGGCCTTGTCCGCCTTCTTCTTTCGTCTGATCACTGTTGCTAAAGGAGGGCGGCCAAGTATTGATTGGCGCTGATCATAGACGATACGCAAGAATTCCATGAACTTATCTTCTGTTTTATCGTTTGTGTTGTTGCTGGCTTTTGGGATTGTGCCACTCAAGCAGATCCGGTCTACACATCGACCAGTACAAAACAGTGTAGATAGAGTGGCGAAGGGCTTAGTATGTGAGTGGTGTCCATCTTTGATGATCTCTGATAGTCTTTCCCAATTCTCTTGGATGGTCCCGTCAAGAGTGACTCGATCTGTCGGAAGGTGTGCAACCTTATTTCTAAATAGAAATGCATTCGAATAAGCGAGGTCAAGGACCCAAGAGGGAACAGTTGATACATTGGTTCCGCCGAGCTGTGATTCAAACAAAAAATTAAATTCTGCTATGAGTACTAAACCATGAGTGGCATTATATATTTGGGCTGTTGCACGCCTAAAGACGGTTTCGTGACCTTCCTGGTAGTCCGCGTGGATGAGAGACCCTGAAGATTGAGGCAAAAGTGACTCCAATGCGAAGATTTTATCTCGTGGGTCCGTTGCTCGGTATAAACGAGTAGAATACAACAAGTGGTCGAATGTGCGAGAATGGGGGCTCTTGTATTCATCGGACCCCGGGCGATACCGCCGTAATAGTAACAGTTGAACTGTGTAGTTCATACGAATGTGAATTAAATCACCAAGCCTTCTTATAGATGCTTCTCTCGGAACCTCATGGTCAGCGATGCATTTCTATCAATTTTAGAGACCATAGAACGAGTAATTCCAGGGAGAGAACAACTGTACCTAATGTATCCGGACTTTTGAGACTTGCAGCAAATGTATCGTCTGACGAAGACTGCGCATCTTGGATTTTCGTAGCCATCAGGAGGATATCCAGCGAAATCAAACGACCTCGGATGACAAAAATAGGGGAAGTCGATGGGAGTATTGCTTCTTGAACAGTCCAAATTCTTTCCCACCACTCGTAAGAAAAAATTTCGTTTACACAGCGGTAGAGCAATTCCATAAGCGTACAATGCTTCTCACTCCATCGGTCTGCCACTGTATATTTCTCTAATTCTTCCACAATGGCCGAAAGATCATATACATCTACTGTGGGTCCGTCAAGCCCCAAGCGAATAGGGGCGCGTTCATATGCTACGTCAGAACCACTTAGCCAGATGGTTGTATTCTTGGCTTTGGAGTAGATCTCTCTCATAATTCGAACCTGATGTGTTTTCTCCTCGGAGTTTGACTGGTTAATACAGATTGCATCGACCCAAATCTTTCTCGTAGCGTCTCGACGTCGTAGCCCCTTCAGGATTTTATAGAGATTCTTCCCAACAAAAAATGGTTTCTGATCGACCACGATTGGTAACTTGGACTCATCTCGACCCCACTGCAACAACGGGGCGTCAGTAACTACTCCTCGAAACGGGATACTGCCCCCTGGATGTCTGTTTCAAGAGAAACAACTCCCACTCTAGTCTAGGTATCTTTCACGGGAATGCCTAACATTACTTACAACGTATGATAAAGCCTCTGGAATGCCGTGTTCATGTATATCGCAGACTTCTAGGCGGCATTCGATATGATCGTCCTGGCTACTACTGAGGATCTCGAGGACTCTGATCTGACCGATAGTAGAATTAAGATCATCCTGATATTCATAGTGAAACAACTTCTGGGACTCGAGAACATTCGCTACTTGTTTCGTCATCTGCGGTCTTAGACTTTTGGACTTCTCGTACAAAGCACGTAAAAGTTCGAGACGTGCTGATAAGGTGCGCTCGATTTGTGCCTGTTGAGGAGTAATATCGATGTCAAATACGTGAAGAAGTTCGAAAATTGCCGAACACATGATATCGTATACGGGCAATTCTCCACAATGGCTTCTGGTAAAGACGGGATTTTTAGAGTATAATTCCCAATATATCTCTATGTGATCGGGCTGTGTAATAAGCCTCTTATGGTCGTTTAGGCCAAGCGGCTCCTCGTACAGCTTTTCCAGTGCGAATTTTACCCGACAAAAGCGTTCATCTCGTTCGCTTAGCTCGGATAGAATATTTCCGGTCTCGTCTAGGAGGCTTCGTAGTGTAGCGTGCTCCCGTAAGAGCTTTAAATGCAAGTCCTTGTAGCATTTGAGAACCCATAGATTAGCCTCAGACCACCCACTGTCCCCACGAAAGAGTGAGAGGAACTTCTCTTTGCTGAGTCTAGGATTTAACTCTTGTCCTTGGTTGGGAAGAAAGCGCTCCATAGCGAAGGATCTTTTTGTTCCATGGATGAATATGGTGGGGTCTGAAGGTAATATAGGGGGGAGCCGAATATTGTAGATAGTTTCATACAGCATGATAGGTAACTGGTAATTAGTAGTAGTGCTAAGGGTATGTCGCTCACACTTTTTATATATCCGGGGGTCAGAGGTCCTTGGATATTGGCCACTTTATTGCGTGTCAGACAGGAATAGACAATGCTTTAACAAGTTGTAGTTTTCATGAAAATACTACTGTTACACGAAACCATACTTACAAAGCCGATGGGACTAATCTAAATATAACATGTTACCGGTGCATTTATCACCCCCAAGTCTACCTACCTCTATCAATAGGCATTTTTGATGCGATCTACGAATCACCAGCGCCACCACACCGGAATGCAGAGTCTGGGCTGCCTTATTAATGGTGAAGGGGCAAGCAGTGCTTGAAGGTTGCTGGGCCACCCCCTGGGCGGCACAGTAACCCGAAGTTTGCATGCCTCTATTTCCAAACCCAAGGGAACGAGGAGGTAGAGGGTAGCGTAGAGTTTTTGCTCGCGCTTTAAAAAAGAGTACAACTCACCCTGTGGGGTTCAAGGCTAGAAGATAGCCTTGTGTATTTGTACTTCCTAAATATCGGCTAAGGTAGGGAATCTGGCGGCGGCCTTTTCTATTATTAAGGCTGCTATCACGCCGCCGCTTTTATGCATATGGACGATTATAACTATGCGTTGCCTGTTGGGGCGCACTTGTTGCTTTGGCATCACTTTTAAGACTGTAACTGCTCTCTAACTGGATCGATCTAATTTGTCTTGGTAAGATCATAGTCTCGCCCGCAGAATCGCCAGCCCTATTTGGTAGCGAAAAGATTGGGCTCTGGAAGTGGTAACCTTATAATAGAGAGGCCACTCATCTACCTGGTTCGTGTATTATAATAGCCCGAGTTCTACCCCTATTGGACCCTGTTAATTACATTGGTGATGACTCCTTGCCGAATTGAACCTTAGAAAACGCCGCTGTAACGAGTGGTCGCCTTTTTTGGTTCAAATCCCAGTTTGATCTTATATCGAATAGGTGGGATCTCCGTTCCTGGCCTACATGCAGACTCTATCTACCTGGTTACGCTTGATGTACGCACTATCCTATCGTGAATGAAGACGGTTAGTCTGAAGTATCTCAATTCCGATTCCCACAACTCTTCGACAGACTTACTAGCATGCCTTCCCATCCCAACCAGCTTAGCAGCCATGCGGTGGTGCTCAGCCCGCCAACCCAGATGACGTGCTTGACCGAAGGCCGTAGGAGTTCACCGACTACCTTTTTGGCGTAAGCATCGGCCTCTATGAATCGTCCGGCACCTAGCATCTTGCGCCCTTCGATGAAGTCCTTGGCTGGCCGATATAGACTGTCATCTGGTAGTTTCGTAGGGGGTGCGTTGTCGAATAAGCCACTGCGCACGCTTCCCGTCTTGATGGTGACGACTCGGACCCCCAGGGGTGCAAGCTCTGTCCGGATTGTCCCGCCCAAGGTTTCGATGGCCGCTTTTGACGCATTATAGATTCCGAAGTATGTAGGCCGGAAGACTTCGTTCACGCTGCCGATGTTGGCAACGAGGGATTGACTCTGGCCGGCTGTACCATCCTTCACGTGGGCCGCAGCGAGGAGTAGTGGCAAAAATGCCCGAGTGACGGCAAAAACGCCTAACACGTTGACCTCTAACACCTTGCGCGCAGCCTCGACATCGGTATCAGCAAACGGCATGACATGCATAAGCCCTGCATTATTGATCAAGATGTCCAGTCTACCACCGGTCGCTTTAGCAACGTGAGAGACAGCAACATCTATGGAAGAGCTTGAAGTCACGTCTAGAACTATTGTCTCAATCTGGAGGTCCTTAAAATGTGCGAGAAGAGGCTCCGAGAGACCAGTGGCGAAGACGCGGTGGCCTCGTAGGTGGAACTCAGTTGCGAGAGCGGTCCCAATCCCGGAGGGACCGCAGCCGGTGATGAGAACCGTCTTCGGCATCGGGGCTGTGTACGCGATAGAATTGTAAGTAGCACGAGTGGTTTGAAAGGAGATGTAGATGTAGGAACGAGGAGAGGGCCAACACTTTGGGAAGTTCTAAGAATTTGTTGAACTATCAAAAAGGCACGTCGCACAACATCATGTACTAACATCATGTACGTACGTACCTCAATTCCTACCTTAATCTAATTGGTTAATAGGTACCCCCTACGTATATAGCCCGGTATTTTGGTATAATATCATGGTGTGGTAACACATGTGCAGTTTTACGTATCACCTGGGTAATATTCAAATAAGGTGCACATTAATAAAGTACGGTATAATAAATAGTTTTTTATGTTATTTCTTTTTTTTTTTCCGTTTAAAAATTCTGTTAGATTATTAATCGGATCGTATATTATTATTAATTATCATGTTTATTTCTCGAAGCTTTATTATAATTATAAATATTAATTATTAAAAATAAATATAAAATATAAATATATATTAATTAATTATATTAATTAAAATAATAAAAGCTTATAAAAAAATATAAATAATATATATATATTATAAATATAAAATAAATTAATTAATTATTTAATTTTAATTATTTTATATTTTAATATTTT
>KZ111706.1:0-16292 GCA_002120315.1 Hypoxylon sp. CI-4A | reverse complement strand
TTTTATATTTTATTTATAAAATTTTATCGCGCTAATAATTAAACACCGCTTAATTTTAATTAAATCTTATAAAAAATAACCTTTATTAAAATAAAAAATTATAATATTAAAAAAATTATAAATTTTTTATTAATTTAAAAAAAAATAAAATATTTAATTAAATAAAAAAATTAATTTATAAAAAAAAATTAAATATAAGAATTATATAATTATTTTAATAAAGCTTTAATAAAAGCGATAATTAAATAATTTTATATATAAAACTTAAATAAATTTATAAATTTATAAGTTTAAAAAAAATTATCCGTAATTTTATTAACGTTAATATAAAATAGCGCTTAAAAATAAGCTTTAAAAAAAAAAGAAATGATATTATATAAAAATTAATGCTAAAAGGTTATTAATTAATTTATACGGCTATAATTAACAGTTAAAATAAAATATTAAAATATTATTAATACACATAAATTAAGAAAACAGCGCTTACATATGTAAGCTGCATTAATACAAAGATATTTAAGAAGCTTAATGTATTTTATACTATTAGATTTAAGCATAAATAAGTCTGGAAATTCCTACTTAAATTAGAAAGGAATCAAGGACCTTAGGACCTATAAGAATTATTGAATGAATTTGAATACACACTCCAAGCTCAGACCCCTTATCACAGTTGGCTATAGGCAAAGGCGTCAAAAAGAATTAATTGGTGCGGCAACAAGGAGAACTACAATGATACCGGTTAAGGAGTGTGAACCTCAGCGTCGAGGCGCCCCGCCTTTGTTATATGTCAAGTCCTTGTCTTGGTAATTTGAATTACCAAGACAAGGACTTGCCAGATCACAGGCAATCGTCAGTCCAACTCGACCAGGAAGAGGGAATATCCACGCTTGAAGCTAAACAGAGAACACACCGTAGACGTCCATAGAAATACACCGCCATTAATTAATCAGACGACTTGTTGTCGCACCCTAGCAGCGAGCCAACCCCCAGAAGACATCCAAGAGGATATTAAAAAAAAGCGAGCCAAACTTAATCCTAGTATCCTATTGGTTATCTTCCGGGAGGTAGCTTGCTGCCAAGGTCTGACAATAAGTCTTCTGGTTATGATCACCTACTTCATTGAGGATAATAGGGTCTATCTTGATTAACCCGATGCCTTTCCATAGCTACCTAGGTATCGATGGATTACGAATATATCCTGCCCGTCATCGTAAATATTGACGGATCTGATGCGTCGGCAGAGTACCCCCAAACCTCATCATCGGCCATGCCATAAAACATGGCATTGTCGTCATTGCTATGACAGAGAAACTCGTCGACTGCCCCTGATCAAAAGTGATTTCCAGAATAGCATTGTATGTATGCCCATCCCACCGAGCCCCCTTCGCGCCGCCGTCAATAGATCAATCCTGCTGAATATCGTATCACACCTATACATGGGTCGTCCTGAGAGTAGTAGTAGGTGACTTTAACCCCTTTCTACAAACCCTAACCCTAAGCTCTCACCTTCAGGGAGAGCGTGATCTCCGAAATAACTGCATCGTGGAGGATTTCATGGGCACGGCTTTAGAGATGATCCAATACCTATTACTTAGGTAGGATAGGTACCCGGGATCCCCTTTATACCCGTCCTCAATTCTTCTTGCGTGTATGCTTGCTATAGCAATCCCCCCTTTTCTCCCTAGTTCCATTGCCACAAGACAGGTTTTTTCAAAATTTCAAGCAGGATCAATATATTCCCCTAAGCATCCCACAGGTCGAGGTCTATAATAGTATTTAATGCAAAGGCTTTTTTTACTGATAATACCGATGCGCCTAGTTATGACGATGCGGGCCGGGCCGGTTGACGACGGGGCCTCCCGGAAGCTAACACTCCAAAGCTTAGGCAGGTTGAATGTAATTACCTAGGTACGGTTCAGCCAAGGAGATGTAAGGCAATACCTGCTGGAAAGTCCCTCTCAAGATCCTAAATGGAAGTACTGGTTGTAAGTAATATGTACAGCTTTGATCGACATCTATGAGAGACGATGTACAGCATCACCTAATGACTCGCAAAAAAGCACTACGTGTATGTACCTGATGCATTACTTTTTATACATAAGTTTTTTTATCATCGATGCTTCAAAACTCCCCGCTAGCAATGAGATGTCTTTTTTTTCTTCTTCTTTCTTTCTTTTGATGTCGTCGCAAGTGCCAACTCTTGCGTGCTGGTACCTGCCGAGATGCAATGTATGAAATTCCAATTATTCCTACACGATCGTCATCATCGTCCGGCCATTGTGTGCCGTTTTTATTATCCGCCCTTCCATCACCTTAATTACGTCCTAGCCTTAGATTGATAGGTAGGTAGTTGATACCCTCCTATTTCTTTTTTCTCTCCGAAGCGTCCATCTTCTCCTCTAGCTGCTGAACGTATGTGTTCAGTCGTTGGCAAGCTGCCTGTAGAGCCTGTTTCGCGAATCACATGGGTCAGCCAAAAAATCCTGGTTCCGAAAGCGGTCGAGGCCGAGCGGGCGGGTAAAAAGATATTCTCGTTGGGGGAAACGGGGTCGCTCCTAGAGAATATCCCTCTCTCTCTCTCCCGACCCCAATAATGAAAAAAAAAAGCAAGATACGAGACGCGGAATAATCAAATGCAAAAACGCACATAGATATCCTCCGTTAATAACTCGTTCGAGGCCTTGTATTCTCGTCTGTTAATTTTGATGTCAGTATATTGCTCTATAGCTTGTGCGCAGGTACGATGTCTCGACCAAAGCTCAAACGCCCCGCATGTCCGCTTCTTCGGTATGCCGAGCGAAAAAAAAATGGCATGGGATGGCCGCAGGGTAGAGTCTATCGGATTCGGCGGGGTTATACTAACAGGACGTAACCATAGACGCCAGCGCCGGCAAGAGTCGAACCAAGGAGAAAGCCGAAGAGTCTAGCATGTAGAACATCATTAGCTTCAAAACGAGCTTTCTTAGGATGATATGCCTAGTAAATATAATCTCCTCACCCTCCACGGAAAGCGCCCACAGGCTTGCGAGCAGGTAGAGGGGTCGTCGCATCGGCCAGTGTTCGTGGCGTCGCGTGGAAGCTGCGGGCAATGCGCAGAGGGGCCGAGACGCTTCGAGCGCCGCCGAGCAAGACTCTCGAAGCCATGGTGTGGTGTACTTTGAGTTTATCTTCTGACAATGAATTCGGCGGATGTCGTGTGAAGATAGGGCGGATTGTTTTATATGCGGTGTTTCGGTTTCGGCTCAAGGTTAATAGTTTAGGTAGTTAGGTAGCTGTCAAGGCATAGAGATGACAGTTACGTCGATCAATTGAGATACTACCTAGTAAGAGTGCCTGAGTGGGTCCTGTGCTGCCCAGATTGCCAGATAGGGCGGATATTTCTCGGCAAGACCTTCCAATCCAGTCGTTAACCTCGGGAGAGCTTACTGAACCGTCACCTATGGTTGGCTCTCCCGCTAGAGGCACTTATTTATTAATACAGCTATCTCTCAGGCACAGTACATCATTATTCCTTATTGCATCATATAATATCATATTTACAATTACGTAGGTACGTAGTTTGGAGAGACCACAGGAATGGGCAAATCATCGAAACAATTAGCATAGCGAATTCATGAACTTGATGCTGAACTACCTTTAAGTCAACACTTATATCCCAGTTCCCAATGTGACCCAATGTACCGGCCGATTAGCATGTCCGGTTGATATAACTAGAAAGAAACTGTACAATTGATTTGGTTTTCTTGGCTCATTCATTGCCCGAGTTTATAGCTCATCGTGGGTCTCCTCGGCAGCCACGCTGCTGCTGGACTCGGTGGCGGCGGGGGCAATGGGGGTCTCCTCCTCCTTCTTCTCCTCAATGCCAGCCTCGTACTTGCCGTTCTCCTTGACGAACTTGATGAGGTCTTCAACAGTTCGCGAACCGCTGTATGACACCGGCTTGTCCTTGGCACCGGCGGGGTAAAGCTTGATAGTAGGGAAGCCCTGGATCTCATCCGGGACATCGTTGTTCGTGGCATCAACCTTGGCGATGACAACCTTGTCCTTGAACTCGCTGCTGGCGTATCGAGACGCGAGGTCCTCGTACTTGGGAGCAAGAGCCTTGCAGTGACCGCACCACGGCGCGTAGAACTCGATCAAGACATCCTTGGAGTCATCCAAGACAATCTGCTCGTAGGTCTTACCAACAACAACAGTGACGGATCCCTCCTGGGTCTCAGGGATGGGCTCGGACTTGAGGCTAGGCTCGATCTTGCCAGCGGAGAAGTCCTCTACAAAAGAGCTGATGGCGTCGTGGGTGATCTCCTTGTCCTGGTCGAAGGGGAACTTCTGGTTCTTAACAGTGTCCTGAATGGCGAAGGCGGGGAACTTGTCGGTCTTGAGGTTGAGGTTACCAGCATGGGCACCGAAAGACTCGGCGTCGATGGTAGCGAAGTTAATCTTGCCACGGAACTTCTCGGCGATGGGCTTCAAAGCTTCACCAAGAGTCTTGCGCTCCTCAGCAGTCGTGGAGAAGATATAAGCGAGAGGAAGACCGGCAGACATGTAGCCAGAGTAAGTGTCAGGTCCAACTTCGCCGATCAATGGGGTCGAGGCGACCTTAGCGAACTTCTCAATAGCCTCTACATCGAACTTCTCGGTGAAAGTGGCCTTGCCCTCGTCGAACTGCTTGTATAGAATGACAGCAGGTGCCTTGACGCCCTCGGCCTCAGCCAATGCAGCATCGTTGGTGGCACCGAAGAGGTAGGAATCTCTGTGCTTCTCAGCAAGCTTGGTGTATGTCTCGTTGGAGGCCTTGTCGGAGGAGTCGATGAAGGCAACCAAAACGACCTTGTCGGCTGTCTTGAAATCTTCGAGGGTATCTGTCGTTAAAGGTGAAACAGCGGGGAGAGACTGCTTGATCATGTAGGAGGTAATTCTGCAACGATTGATTAATAATCAACGTGGAGATAAATCGATAGAAGTCTACTCACGCGCCGGCTTTTCTTTGGCCAGAGTAAGGAGTTATGTTCTCTGGGCCACGGAAGATCTTAAGTGTTGGGTAACCCTCAACACCATAACTTTGGCAGAGTTCGCTTTCCTCTGTGCAGTCGACCTTGGCTAGCTTGATCGACTTCTCCTTCAGTGTGGTGGCAGCCTCCTCGTACTCGGGGGCGAGAGCTTTGCAGTGGCCGCACCATGGCGCAAAGACTATAAATTGGGAGATTAGTCAATGCTGCGAAAATGCCGTCAAGCTTTGTGAGATTGCTTACATTCTGCTAGGACGAGGTCATTGCCCTTAATGAAGTCGCTGAATGTGTCCTTGTTCAGCTGGGTGACATCCGATGCAGCATCACCTGCAGAGACGCCTGCGGCCGCGAGCAGGCCAAAAACAAGAGCCGAGTACATGGTGAATGACCTAAACAGTAGGCGAAATGGTTAGCTACTATGTAAACTAAAGTGAACTATAGAGATGCGGTGGGTGACGCCGCATCGACTAAAGTACTAGATGTACATACCTATTAGATAGCACTGGCAGGATAGAAAAAAAAAGATCAAGATGAGGAAATAATTAGCAGAATTGCAAAAAGTAGAAGAGGTTGTTTTGTATTCTTCTACGATCGGTATATGTGTCCCTTTGCTTCAAGAAGGGAGTGATTGAATTGGAGAAGGATTGGCAGTTGGATAAAAAGGCTGAATGGATCCCAATTATCTGGCCAAACAGTAAATGGATTTCAGCTGAATCATCCGATTGCTAGTTCGATAGCTGTGGCTTACGCACAGATACAGGCTCTGCAGGTGTAGGAGTATTAGAAATGCTTGTGATAAAGCTAAGGCGGGACGCAGGAGCGGTGGGCAACCTTGATCGTGACACAAATGACAGGTGTTCTCTTTTTCTTGCGGGCAATCAGGTACCTAGCAAGCAGGCAAGGTATCTATTTTTGCCCCTCACGCCGCCAAGCTAAGGGCGCACCGCCACCAATCCCATTTGGGGTAGATTTTTGGGGAACCCTGCCTCCTCGTTACAGGGGTATGTGGGTCTTAATAGTAGAGAGAGTTCCATTCAATCCACCTCGAGGCTCAATTTTTGAATTTCCATACGACATTCCTCACAGATCACAACCCAGATCAGTAAATTCGGAAGGAAGGGACACGGGAATTTGAACGAATACAATGACGGAGATCGCGCTGCTCCGCCGACACGGTTAGTAAATCCGACAAAGCAACGAAATATTCCAATAGGCCAGTTGTCATCTTCTAAATCGGAGCATGTGCATGCACATTGCGCTATTGTTTCTCTGTCCCATCCAGGTTATTAGGGGCTGTACTTACGAATAGAACATGGCGTTTTCGAATATAAATCGGCAATTATCTGACGATTGAAATCCTTAACCTTATGTAGTTCAGGAGTGTTTAGGTACCTACCTAACCTAATACCTAATGCATGCTGCCAGATTTATTAGGGAGATCGCGGTTTATTCTGCAGCAAGGACCCCTTAATGGACGAATCCTAGGACCCTGAGCGTCGCACCAACATTTTGCGACTCAACCTTATTCTTACCAATTATTAAAGAAGTTAATATTGATCAATGCGTCTGTCTTGGAACCTCGACGGCCTTTAGATCGCCAAACGGCGACAAGCAGCTCGTTGCTAGGCTGTCCGTCTAAGACGTTTGGTAATATCATTAGACCATTTCAGTATCAAACAGCAAATGTAGCTAATGTTAAGTAGGAAGTGATAATAGACTTCACCGAGTTGAATATGAAACGAGTTATCATATCCTAGTGAAATAACAGTCTATTAATTAACTTATTCGTATAGAAAACATGGAAAATAATACGAGATGCTATATCGAAATATTTGAAAGCCAAATGGCCAAGCCTAAATACGACTTAGTACAGGGCAATGTGCGCAATTCTTAACTGGGTCGCTATGCCGACGATGCTATACAAAAATACGCAGTAGCACCATATGAGAAAAGGGGGGAGTGCGGTGACGATGGCTTTTTTAAACCATTATATCCACCTACATTCAATCGCGTCGACTTGTCTATTTCTTATTTCTCATTTCCACTCAAATCTGCATAGGTAAGGTTTATATGTGGTACGAGGAGAAGGTGAGTAAGTGACAATCGACAACATCGTGGAAAGAGCCATTTACATACTATCAGTGTGAGTCAAAAGTCGCAATTTCCATCTGATAGGAAAAGGACTGACTTATATTGCTGCGTTCTTGCCTTATTACCTTATCATCTCCTCTCGTATTTTGACTAGGGCGTCTAGCCTTCCACCCAGCATGAGGCCGACAGGTCAATTTAACAGTCTTTCTTCACCCAATACCACGCATACGCATGCATATTCAGAGCTTCTCACCTCTCCTAGCTTAACATCCAGCTTCGTCTGGTGACTTGCTAGACCCGTCGATGCCTTCAGTTTCACATCTTGGCTCGACGTCGCTCTGGAACCAGTTAACCCGGCTTCTTTTTTTTTTTTTTTTTTACTCCATGTTAAGCTCATTTACTCTTATTTCGTAAACTAGTCTCTTGGTTTTCCTCCATAGAGCCAGTCTCGGTATTATCTTATACTTTGTGTCTTTCCTGATGGAGCATCATCGCGTACCTAGACACAGCTCCAGCCATGGAACTCTTCATAGTAGCTACTCCCAGGGGCAGTCCAGCCATGGCGTATCCCCAGCTCGTCCATTGCACAAACCCCTCCGAAGCGTCAACGAAAATTCCGTTCTGTTGCCTTCGCCCGGTGCGCTGGAGAGCATGCTGAAAACCACAACTGAGACGGGAGACATCGGCATCTTCACCATAAAGCCAGTGCCACCGTTGCCCCAGCGGAGAGATACTCTGTCGGAAATTGGCCAGCGATATCCATCACTGCGTCTTTCTACAGAGCACATGCATGGAAATACTGGAAAGAAGCCTACTCATTTTAGAGACACAACTTCCGAGATAGTCTCTATGTATGGCTCAGAAAGTCATAAATCGGCCACGAGCATATTAACTCCGACGTCTTCGGAGGGCGTTGGACACCGTTCTTACTCAATGACCACCTGCGAGTCCCGACAACTTTCGCATCATAGATCAACAACTACCCTACAGAGTCAGACCAGTGGAGGTACAGTTCAACGTCCCAGATCACCGTTTCCATACCCAACTCGCCTGAAGAGGCCTGGGGTTCGCCCAGCATCGCCGGCGCTGACAGAAAATGGACGAGTTGACTACAGTCGCATGGTGGAAATTGACCGGACATCATACGTGAGAATCTGAAGCTCCGTAAAAGCGTGACATACTAAGACTTTTCAGAGAACTGTTCACGGTCCCTACAAACCCTCTTACCCTTCGATGCCCCATAGACCGCCTCCTCTGGGCCTTCGGACAGACGGCAATGTGTCTACGATCTCGCTTCCATCGCAAGACCCATATCACAGCCGTTATGGGCCCCGACGTCCTTCCTTGAAGACATATTCTGCGGCTTCGATGGGTTCTTGGACTCCCCCATATCGTGAGAGAATGGACAGTCCTTCATCCAGAACATCAAGTTTGACGTCGATTGTAAACATGTACCATCGGATGCCACCTACCTCTCATGTTGGTCCAAGCGGTCTTTCCACTGCCACGCCGCGATATTATGACTATACTGAGGAATTCGAGACCAGGCCATCTCCTGCTACAACCCCAGTTCAGCCATTGGCACCGGTACCTACTCGCTCTTCAAACTACCAACGGCCACTAGTTCTAGAGGAATCCGATGACAGCCTAGCAGCTGCTTTCGGGGAACAAGATTCGGTAATATTCCGGCCTGAAAACCAAAGTCCCGAGGGAGTTCGCGCATCAGAGGATACGCGCGGGACAAGAACGCCTCAAGCTAAGAGTTTTCAGACCGCGTTAAATCGAAGTTCATCGCGCCGTGCCAGCTCCATCCCATCTGAAAATAGATCTATCCCGTTCGATGGCTTAAAGGTTGATCCAAAAGTTATTAGGGGAAGTGATATTGACCTATTGCCATCACAAGCTGGTAGGGATTCAATGGATACATTTAATCCCAGCCTTGATCTTGAGTCAAGGGACGCCCCTGCCTATAGGTATACAGACTTTCGCTCGACGACTACTTCAAAGACTAAGGCAAATTCACCCGGAAGACAGGTCCAAGTTCAAGGTGGGCGGGCTCCAACGATTCGAAGTGAACAGGGCGTGATATTGAGAGACGACACACAGGAAGAGACGGCGCATGAAGGAGCTACCGGTGAAAGTGACATAATTGATCCGGTTGGAAACCAGGTCATTACCGTACCTTGGAGTTACACCACTAGGCAACGTTCGTTTTCCGAGCCCGTTAATGACCCTTCAAAAGACTCAATTCAGCAAGACCCCCAACTAGAAAGCCAACACAAGTCCGCAACATTGAGCCGTGTCAATTCACATTACACCAAAACAGATGGTATCCCCACAGCCCTTCATGGTAGTAAGAGCCCCAATTGTAGCATCCGTGATAGCGATGTGCGCAGTATGGAAACGGAAGATCAGAAAAATGCTGGTGATGGCGACGAAGATAGCCTTGTCATATCGACTTCAACAGAGCAATCGCCAAGAGTTGCGCAGAGACAGAACTTCCAACGTCACAAGAGGAAACAGGCGGTTCCCCGAATTAGCAGCAGCAGCTTACCTAGAGAAGACAATGAGGGATATCCACACATTCCTCCATCCTGTTCCACGACGCCTATTGTATCACCAAAGCCCATCTCGCCTGCACGCCAGCTGAAGCTGAAGAATAGCATCCCTCAACTTATGAAAGCATTACCACCCTTGCCAGGTGATCCCGACTACGTTCCACCACTAACACCGAGCGTGAGAAGTACTTCGAGCAACGAAGGGGATTTCGCCGAGGTCTTAGCTCCCATCAGGTTTTCACAATATTCTACGGCCCAGCTGCTCAAGGATACTCTATGCACCAAGGGATTAGGCATGAATACAAGTGACGATCGAACCCTAAGCTTACAAAGCCATGCCCCGAAGTTGAAATTGAAGATGAAAGCACACACTGACACAGGAGCCATTGCATCTTCAGACATCAAGCTTGTAGACCTAGACGGCGGCCTAGCTCAATCCACGATGACACCCACTTTAGATTCCCAAGATCGTAGGGGCGGACCCGACAGCCAATTACGGTCTACTAAGCTGAAGCTAAGATCTTCTAAAAGTGTTACAACCAGCACTCCTCCATCTGCCACAGTCCGCCGACGTGTACCTGCAGAAGTATCGGGTTTCATTACAAATATAACGCAAAAGCCACGAGATTTACTGAATTTCCCCCCTGGTCTGAGTCCGGCGATACATCCAGTGAACAGCACGCCCCCACAACCAGTTGGGGTTAAACAACTCTATTCCGTTGACCGGGTTGTCCAAAGCAAAGCGTCACCCCTGCCTGAGAATAGACCAGGTTCAGCGAATACATATCACCATAGAGAAGCTACTAGTGGTCCTGGATCCATGGAGACTTGTACAGGTTCTCCTTCAAGGTTGCCTCGTGGTTTAAAGAGGCGCTTGTCGAATCTCCGCTACTTGTTGGCACGACCACCAGATCCAAGCCCAACAACGATAGATACAACTAGAACCGGATGCAAGAAGACTCATAGAGTAGGTCAACTTACTAACGATCCTAGTACACCTTTCGTCAGCAAGCACTCAAGAATAGATGAGCATCCGACTCAAGAAGCCGGACATCGGACTACTATTGGTCGACGAGTACGATCGAAACTTTTTAAATGGGTTAAGGATGCTAAGGTAGCAGTTCGGGTACGCGGAAAGAAAGCACACGGTTCCTAAGTAAAGGACTACTGGACACGGTATTTTACAAATGCAACTCATCCCCTCCCCGACTATCATGACCTGTGCTTCGGTGTTCATTGGATTACACTAAAAACAAGCTTTGCTGAACCAAATTTTGAAACGAATTTTGGTATTGGCGCTTGCTGAAGTTAGACAAATGCCTTTTTGTTAGCTGTTCCTTCTGGCGAGGATTAGTAGGCAATGTGGCTTTAGACTTGGTATAAGCTGTGGTAGATTTGGGACGGCTCCCCTGACGTAGGGTAGGTGACGTTTGGCAAGACTGAGGAGCGCTCCATGTACTTTAAAGGTAGCTAGCTAGTTTTTAACCCTCAATAATGTGATAGTCTCGAACAACCTCATTGTCTATACCCACATCATAGAAAGCCGAGCACGACGTAGGAGCGTAAGCAAGTACATGGCGCTCAGTGTAGATAACTTTTTTTTTCCTCGAAAACGTCATGGAAATAGACATCTACGCAATGGACCTAGATGATTTCATTGAGCAGACTAGAAAGAAGGTGAAGTAATGTGTCTGGTTCTCTACATAAGTTATGTATGCCTACCTAGGTTGACTGGAACTTCGCCATCAAAGCAACACTAGTACGAAAGGTTAAGGATGATATAAACCTTGTAGAGTACCACTCACCCCATAAGCCCAACAGATCACTGATCCGACAGGGGCTAGGACGCTGTGTGAGCCAAAGGTAAAAGACGGAACCAAATGTCCTATCGCATCTAAGTATCAAGAACGATCACCTATAATTTTGAAGTAAACTATAGCACTATAGCGTTGTGGCGTATAAGAACCGAATTCTAAAATCAGGTATCTGCTATAAGTCGTCAACATGGTGAGGCATTAGTCCATTAGACCTTGATGATCCTATAAGCCCTAGCTAATCGAGAGATGGTTGAGACGTCCTGTCGATTTCACTGTCTGGTTACTCCCACCGCATGTTGAAATAGAGGCAGGGAAAGGTCCAAGGGACTGACAGGTAATACATCCGGGGCCTTCCCAAACTTTACTATCCTATTACTCGAGTCCTCTGGCTTGTTTGATATAAGGTTGGTGGGTTTTATGGGAGGCGCTTGGAGGTTTCTATAGCATTGACATATTTCTACTCGGTCTCGACCCTTCAACCTGAAGGACCAAGCAACTTCGACCTGACGGTGCCTGAGTATAAAGCTATCCATTCCCCGTTCTGTTCTTCTGTTCTTTTCTCCTCTACTTCTGTTCTCTATACTACACCAACCACAACTATTATCAAGGCCAACACACCGATTAGACGGCTGCATACCTTTTCACGTGTATTAATTGATCAAGTCTATACTACACCGAAATGTCTGGGCCAGAATCAACCGGTGAATCCATCCCTCCCGTGCCGTTGAAGTCTCCTAGAAGACAGCGTCGTGAAACTTTCGGCCACATTAACGGCCGGAAGACGACGATGTTCAAACCCTACCACGACATCCAGGCAAGTACCAGCAGCAGCACCGCTGGAAATTCCACGGCCAAGTATCCTCATGATATTGGCTACTTCAACTTTGACCACGCAGGCACCCCACCACCCGTGCCATTCGAGTTAGATACGGCTTCGATCCAAGAATCGCCACCTCTACCCGAATCTCCAGGCCACCTCGCAAAGGAACCCGATACTAAGCTATCCGAACCCGTGACTCTTGCCGACAAAGAGAAGAGCAAGAACGTACCCAAGCCAGTCACGGCCGAGGATACAGAAGACGGCAACATCTCTATAATGCCAAAGATTCCTTTGAGACGCAAGTCGGCACACTTCAATCTCTTTCCGCTGGCGATTCGGGGGCCAAAAGCCCATGGGATATTCGTAGAGAACATCGAGGACGAGATCAATACCCCGACAGCAACATCTCTGACTTCCCCTTCGCACTGCACCTACAATGGTATGGGAGTAGAGACTCGGCAGGATGAGATCCGTTCCTCGGAGCGAGTATACGATCCCCAGAACGAGGCGAACAAGAAGGGCAAGAAAGGGAAAGCGAAGAGGGAGAAGCTAAAAGCGAAGGTCCATGCGTGTGGAGAGAAACTCAAGGGGTACAAGGTAAATCCAACCTGACACTACATATATCCCCTCTCCTCCTCTTAGTGAAGCCCACGGCTGACGATTGAACAACCAAACAACAGGAATCCGGCGTCAAACACAGCCACATCATGTGCGACCACGTTCTCGACATGATGCGTCGCTTCAGGAACTTCCTCCTAGACCCAGTCCCAGTGCACCTGGAGCCCGAGTCACCGGACGGCAGCGCGTACCCGCGTGGAGGAGCCTGCACGGCAACGATCCACCAGGAGCTGCTGCTGCGCAACAGGATGCAGCCGCCAAACGCGTCCAGCTCGTCGTGGTCGAGGGGCTACTCCGATACGCTGCGGTGTCCGAACACCGGGTCCGGGGCCTCAACCGCGCCGATGCTCCTCCCGGGCGCCTCTATCGCCTCCTATCTCAAGGACAATGGTGGCGTATCGTCTCGCTCTCATCCTATCGTGGAGGTTGATTATACTTCCGACGACGATATCGAGCCTGCCGAGCACACTGCGGATCCGAACTCGGGATTTTGGTTGGGGAGCATTGGCTAAAAAGCTGACGCCTGTCTTATCGAGGGCGGGTGGGAAGCCTTGTGGTCGGAGCTAGATTGGTACTGTTGAAACTTGAGGAGCTGCTGCACTTTATATTAGATCTGGGGATTGGTATAGGTATAGGTATAGACATTGGATTGTATAATCGGACAGGGTAATAAAAGTTGGTATTTACAGATAGATTAGAAAACACCACCCCCTATAATAAATAATCGTTCTTCCTCTCTCTTTGCCCATTGTATTATCTTATTCGCACCCTGTGTCAATACAGCCCGGGAGGCGTTGGGCCCTGCTACGCAGTAGAACTCAAAAATTGGAGTGATCCACGCGAGTGAAGTACTATCCTCCCCAACGCAGTGTAACACCTTTACATGCGTATGTTTAGCGTGGATTGTTGAATGCAGGTTGTGATAAAGCGACATTAGCCGCCTGTGTGAAATCAAGTTGCTGAATGCTGGTTGGAGAGACGGCATGCAGAATTGAACATTGGCCCTAGACTTGAATAGAAAGTGGCTGACATGCGTGCCCGGTGCAAGCTCATTCATTTTTGGCCGTCCTTGTTGCACTGCAGCTTTTATGATGTCCAGGTGTCCCCTTTTCTTCAACTCAGCCACAACATCATCCCGCATATGTTGCAAGTCAAAAAAGCTCTCCTTATCTGGACTTATTAAAATGATAGCGATCTCTTCGCCCGCGACACTCAGATTTCGTTCGGAATCCGGATCAACGTCGAGGAAACTGACGTACATGTAGAGGTAACCACGGTTGTTGAAAGCTGGTAAACATAGTGGAATCCAGTTCTCACCACCGCCAGCCTTGACACCCCCGGATTCGAATAGCATGTTGAAAATTAACTGGAGGTCGCTGGGGTGAAGAGAATGGCGACGTGGCCGGATCACGCTGACGAGCTTCCCACCCGCAACTATTAGACCATAAAGCAACTTCTCGGTCTTAGTCTTCAGAAATGCATTATTAATGGCATGTCGATGTGACTTTCTGAGCCTGAGACATTCCAAAGCCCCCAGAAGAGCGGATGGAGATCCTCTCGTAAAGCTGTCGGCCAAAGAAGAAAGCAAAGTTTCCGTTCCCTGCAACGGCTTGCGAAGATCAGTAGATGGCCGATTGGCGAAGATGTTCGTCAATGTGGGAAGCGTCAATGTGGATAGGATCTGCATGTACAATGCATCGAGTTGGGCTCGTAGTTGAGAATCGCTTTCACTAAGCTTGCTTATGGCGACAAAATAGAGAGGACCCTCCGTCGCAATGACGAACCGCGTATTTCCAGCGGTAAATCCTTGAAGAGGGTTCTTCGCACCCTCGTAAAACGAGATGATAGTCTGTACGACTCCCATTGATGAATTAATTAATCCAAGATCCCCGTGTCTACTATATATGGGTTTGCCGGCGGACGACAAAATCATGAAGTGTTTTAATTTGGACTTCCAGAGCTTCACCCTGTCTTCGTCGCTCCAATCTTTTTCCGACTCATCCGGTATGTCGTCGAACTCGTGTGCAAAATCAGAAAGCACCGTATCGCCTTCGGTTTGAATAGTCTCGAACGGCGGGATAGCTGCAGACTGTGAGCGTAGCATGGTCCACGCAGCGCTTTTCTTGCTCATATCTCCCACAAGCAGACTCTCCAAGTCTCCCGGCGGCCGGAGAGTAGGGGCAAGGCTCATCACACTCATAGATTCATCTATGTCATTGCTAATAGGGTTGCTGATAGGATTAAACCCCAATCCTGCAGGTCCAACATCAGAGGTGGATGGTTGTTCCGAGTTCCCAGCGTTGCTGTCGTTGGCGGTTGAGAAGGTACCGCGTGATCCATCCGGAAACGAAAGTGTTTGAATATTCATTGAAGATATTGCCGTAGTTGGTTTTAACTGCAACTGAGGTCTCTCCAATACCGTTGTAGTCGAATCATTTGCAGCTGCCTGAGAGGGCCTGGGAGGCAGAGGAGGCCGCACTTCATCTTGAGAGATGGCGGCTCCTGATGAGCCAGCATTCTCCTCGCCCATCGTCCTTGGTTTTTGTGACAGCCAGCTGTATCATCCTTTTAATTTCCAATTCATTGATTATCCATCTGTAAGAAGCGTCAACTGCTGTCTTTTATGTTGACAAGAACCGTCATCAGGAATATTAAACCCAAGTTCAAAGAAGTTGAATTTATTCACTAAGGTATAATACAAGGTAGCTCGTTAATGTATCTTATAAAAGCGTTAATAAGGGAGTTAAAATGGTGGAGCATTTTATCGTTATCGCTTAAACGTTATTTAAGTTATTTCGGGATATAAATATCTTTAATATAATATTAATATATTATATTTAAATAATAAAAATAATTAATTAATTAATAAATTATATAAAATTCATTAATTTAAAAATTTAAAATATATAATATATATAAAATATAAATTAATATTATATAATAATATTTTTAATAAATAATATTAATATTTTTATTAATCGTAAATAATATTAATTATATTAATATCGTAATAATATATTTTAATTTAATAATTATACGTTAAATAATAATTTATTAATAATTTTTTTAATTTATTTTTAAGTTAATTTTTAATATATTATTTAATATATTTTATTAAATATTTTTTCGTAAAATTATTTTATATTATTATAATTTTTTTTATATTATTTAAAAATAATAAAATTAATATTTAATAATAATTTTATAAAAATATTTATTAATAATATTAATTTAAAATAATTAATAAAAATAATATTATAAATATATTAATATAATAAAAAATTTAAATAATAAATAAAATAATTAATTTTTTTAATAATATAAAATAAATTAATATATTATTATTTTAATTTTTTATTAAATATTTATATTATAAATA
>KZ111705.1:0-16512 GCA_002120315.1 Hypoxylon sp. CI-4A | reverse complement strand
ATAATTAATTATATAATATAAAAAATTTAATATTTATATTTTTATAAAAATAAATTTAAAATTATAATTATAATAAAATATAATCGTAAAAATAAGATTTTAATATATATAATTTATAAAACGTTATTTTATATATAATATACTTTAATTATTAATATAAATACATTTAATAAAAATTTAAGGTCATTTAAATTAACATTTATTTATAATTAATAATTTTTTATTTTTTTTATTTTTTTTATTTTTTTAATATATATTTATAATATATCGTTATATAATAATACATTTGCGTATTAATCGTTATAAATTCGATATTATTTTTCAATTTTTTATTAAATATATTTATATTATTATAAAATTAATTAATAAGTTTATATTTATTAAAATATCATATATAAAATACTAATATATTATAATTAAAACTTTTTTTAAAATATTTATTAATAAAATAAAAAATCTTTATTATATTCGCATTATTTTTTTTTATAAAATTTTCGTTATATATTTAATAATTTTAATATTATTATAATATTAAAAAAACTTAAAAAAATAAAAAACTTTTTAATCATTAATTTTAATAACGTTAAAATATTAATTAATTAATTTAAATACATTATTTTTTATTTTTACTTTTATAATTTTATTAAAAAACGCTTTTATATAAAAATAAAATTAAATAATTATAATTATTAGTTTTTAATTAAATTCTTTTAATATAACGTTTTTTTAATTTCAATTTTTTTTTTAATTATCTTTTAATTTTTTAATTATATTAAAAGCTATAAAATTTATTACTTATTTTAATTTATATAAATAACCTTAAATTCCTTAAATTAATAATAAATTATATTATTAATATATTATTTTTTATAATTAAACTTTTAATTTTATTTTATTAAAAACCTTTTTTTTATTTAAAAAAAGCTATTATTATTTAATAATACTAATTTTATTTATAATTTTTTCTATATATAAATTATTAATTAAATGTTTTTTTTAATTTATTATTCGCTTTTATTAAATCTTTTAAGGTTATTATTATATATTTTTTTTAAATATTCCGAAAAATAGTTTTTTTTTATTTTTATAATAATAATATAAATATTATTATTTTTAATAATTTAATTAAAAATTAAAAAAAAAATTAAATAAATGATTATTATAATTTTATATTATCGTAATTTTATAAAAATTTAATTAAAATAAATAAATTAATTTAAGTAAGTAATTAATTAATAATATTACTTATATTTTAATATTATATTATTATTTTTTATAAATTTTTCAATTAAATTTTTATTTAAAATTAATTATAATAAATTTTTTTTAATTATATAATAAAAGTTTTATAAAAATTATTATAAAATAATAAAAGTTTTTAATTAAAATGAATTTTACTTTTATATATATATAAATATAAGGTTACTTAGTTTTTATTTTTTTTATTATAAATTTATTATTTATATTAATTTTTTATTATATAATTTTATTTATAAAAACTTAATAAGCAAATTTAACTTTTTATATATTATTAACTTAAATATTAAATAATAATAAAAATTTTAATAACGTTATAAATAATAATATTTTAGCTAAAAATAACTTAATTTTTTTATAAATAATATTAAGCTTTAAATTTTTTAAGTTATAATTATTATAATTTAATTATTAATTTATAAAAAAAATATTTTTTATTTTTTATTTAGCTTTTATTTAATTATTTAACCTTATATTATCGGACGTAATAATATTTTTATTTTTATTATAAAGATATTTTACTTTAATTACTTTAATAATCGTTTTAAATAAGCTTTTATTATTTAAATAAATAAATATTATTAATAAAAAATTAGTTTTTTTTATTTAAAATATACTCGAAATAAAATATTAATTTTATTATAATATTTAAAATATATATAATTTAAATAAAAAGTTTAAGTAATAATATTTTATTATTATTTTTTTATAAATCTTAAAATGTAAAATTAACCGGGATTTTATTATATAAATAATTATTTTAAAATAATTAATTTAAAGCTTTTTTTATAATTAATTTATATATTTTTAAATATAATATAATATTTTTTTCCTTAAATTTTTTAAAACTATATTATATAATATATATATCACTTAATATATTTTTTACTTTTTAAAAAAAAATTTCGTAATAATAAATATATTATTTATAAAAATAATATAATAACTTTTCGTTTTTTAATAATTAATATTTAAAAGATTATTAATTATAAAATTTAAAAAGAATTTAATAATAATATTAAATGTAGTTTTTAATAAAATAAAACGTTTTTTTAATAATTAAATTTTTTTTATAATAAATAAAGAAATATAAACGTAAAAAACGTTTATTATAATTAATTAATAATTATTTAAAAATTAGGTTTTTTTAACCGTTTTAACATATATTTTATAAATTAAAACTTAAATATTATTATAAAAAAACATTTAATATAATTAAAACGAGATATTAATTTATTTAAATAATATAATAAATATGCTTATAAATGATTAAATAAATATAAAAGAAATACTTTTTAATATATCATTTATATTTTATTTAAAAGCATTTATAAAAAATATAATTTACATTATTTTAAAGAAAGATTTATTTTAATTTAATTTTTTTTTTAGAAATTTAAAATGCATTTTATTTTTTAAAAATTAAAAATAAATTATATATATTATTTTTATAATAATAATTTAAATTTTTTCTTATATAAATTGTTTATATTTATTAAAAGCTAATTTAAAACGTAATAAATAATATTATTTTTTACCGGAAATATAATTATTTTAAAATTAAATTCATTATTTTTAATAAAAGAAAAAAGCGTAAAATAAATTTTATTAAAATAATTTAAAGTAATTAAAAATATTAATTATTTTTATAGTAATTAAAAATTAAAGAAATTAAATATAAATAATATCATTTTAAATTAATATTATTCGTAAATATATAATAATAAATTTATTAAATTTCATTAAAATTATTATTTTCGTAAAAAAATTTATAATTATAAAAAATATAAAAATAGGTTTATAATTAAATAATATTAAATATTTAAGTAAATAAATATATTTTTTATAATATATATTTATTACGTATTTTAAATATAAATATTTTAAAACGTTATAAAAAAAATTTAATATAATAAATTAATAATATTAAATTAACGTAATAAAATCGAACTTAAATTATTTTCCGTAATAAAGTCTTAAATTATAATATAAATTTTTAAATTAAAATACCTTTTTTAATAATATATAATACCTTAAATAAATAAATAAAATTTACACGTAACGCTTATCGAAAATTAAAATATAATATAAAAAACCTATTAAATAATTTCGGTTTTTAATAATAATATTTATAATTAATTTTTTTTATAAAATATAATAAAAATTAATAAAGCTTTTTAATAATAAATTTTTCGTAAATTTTATTAAAATGAATATATAAATGATTAATTAATTAAAAAACATTATATAAGCTTTATTACGGGTTTAATAATAAGATTATTAAATATTAGGCATAGTTTTTTTAAGGCTAATTAGTTGCTCGCAGGGCTGTTTTAAAGAAAAAATGAAATAACTTTATAAAAAGTGTATATTAAAAAATTTAAAAAGTAAAAGAAAAAAAGCTATAAAAGTAATTTTATAATATTTATTATTATAATTATTATATATAATAATAAAGTAATTAAATCACGTAAATCTTAATAAAGTTTAATACTTTTAATATTTTCCTTTTTTTATAAAAGCTTTTATTTTATATACTATTTTTTTTATTTAATTAATTATTATTAGGCACGCTTTTTTACGACCTTAGGAGTTTTTAAAAAACTAGTAAATGTTTTTTTTTTTATAAGAGTAAAAAGCATTATTTTTCGCTTTTTTTTTATATATATGAGAGTATATAAAGCTGCAATTATATTGCATACGTTGTTAAGTTTCTTTTTAATAGCTAATAATGGTATAGCTTTAAGCATTTATTTGTACGTTTGCGTGTTTAAGGAAGGTTGTTTTTCTTTGATTTTCTTAATGTTCTTTTATGCCTTATCGAGCGAAATCTTAAGCTTAGCCAGCTTAATTATATAATGCTATAATGTTTTTATAATAGCTGGAATAACTGTAAGGTTATTAATATTATTAATAACTTTAACCGGCTTTAAGGTTTTATATATTAAATCTTTAACTTAAATTAAGTTAAATTAATTAAAAATAATTAGCTTATTTTTAATCGATTAATTTAATACATTAAGAATATTAATATATTATAAGGCTAATATATTAGCTTTTATTAATAGCTTATAATTATATGTTTTTTTAATAATAAATAGCTATATAGCTTTATTAAGTGCTACTTATATTTTATAGATCTTATTATTTTTAAAAAAGCTTTTTTTAATAGCCTTTTTATGATATTTATTAATTAAAGCTAATATATAATTTAAAAGCTTTTAATTATTAATAAACTCATTAAACGCCTTTTTTACACTTATAAGCATAAAAGCTTTTAATGCAAGAATTACTACTGCTTATTATTATAAAGCGTTAATATTATTAATATCGTAAAAATCATTTATCGTATATATTAAAAGGTAATCGTAATATTATGAATAAAAATATTAAATTAAGTGTTATTATAAAGAAAAAAAAAGAAAAAATAAAAATAAATAAGATTTTTTTCTTATAATAATTATTATCACGATATATTATAATAAAATTATAAATCATATATTTTTTTTTAATTAAACGAAATACTAATAATTTACACGCTAATTTTAATGGTATTTTATTAACGCTAAATTATATAATAAAAAGTATAATAAAAAATGTTAAAGCTATTAAAAATCTTACGTCATTTATTTAAACGCGTTTTTACGCTTCGTTTTTTTCTTTTATTAAAAAGGTGATACTTAAATTATCGTAATTACGCGGTTACTTTATAAAATAACTTGCGTTTCTTATATTCGGCTAATTAATCGATCGAATTTACTTTATTTTTCTTATTTTTTTATTGTTTTTACGATTTAAATTATAAGGCTATTAAAGTTTTTTTCGAATTAAATAATTCGTTATATAAAATGCGTTATTTTTATACGATAATATTCAGTTAATTCGATATAATAATAATATTAATTAACTTTAATATTAATTTTCGTAAGCTAAAAATAAGCTTTATATATAATTTTATTAATAATTAATAAATTTAATTATTTCTTTAAGCTTAAGCGTATTAAAATAATCGATTAATAAATGTTTTAAAAAGCTTATTTATTTTAATATTAATTTTCGTATATAAGTTTTTTTTAAGCCATTTTTTAACTTACTAATAAATTACTTCGAATTATTTTTTAAATTTATTAAAAAGAATATTAAGATTTTTTTAACATTAAATTCGTTTTTTTTTCGAAAGCTTATTTTATTATTAATTTATAACTTTTCCGATTAAAAGCTTAAAAATATTAAATTTCACTTTAATTTTTTTAATTAGCTTATTTTCGATAGTTTTTTTTACGCGTTTTTTTTAAAAGTGAATATCGTTATAAAAAAAAATATAATTCTTAATCTAATAATTAAAGCTATCGTTTTTATTAATCGGTTTTAAATGAAAAATCCTTATATTAATAATCTTTTAATTAGATTTAATTAAATTAATTAAATATATGCTATTATTTTTAATCACTTTATTTTTAATGTAATTTATTAAAAAATTTAATATATGATATATACCTAAAATAACTGCCGATAAGTTTAAAAAAGTGGATTTTTTTTCGCTAAATAACGGTTTTATTGCTTATTTTTCAAGGTTACTTTTTAAAGAAAAAAGCTTTTTTTTAAAGCTATTAATAAAGCTATTAATTTCTTTATTTTTATCGTTAAATAACATTAGTGAAATAATTATATTAATTATTAAAAAAAAAAGTATTAATAACGGTAAATCTGTAAATAATCTTTATTTTATTATTTTTAATGAGTTATTAATAATAATATATATTTTATTAATTAATGCTAATTTAAGATCGGTTTTAAACTAAATTTTCTTTAATTCGTTTAATAATATAATAAATATTTATTATTCGAAAAATCTTTTAATAACGTTATTAATCGTTTTATTTAAATATGGATTTAAATAATTAAAATTATCACTAGTTTCTTTTTTAACGATAAAGTTAATTTTATTAGTTAGGTTTTTTAAATCATTAATTAACTCTTTTTTTAAATTATTTTCCTCGTTATTTAATCTTTTTTCGGCTATTTTAATTCTTCTATTATTTTAAAATAATATACTATCGTTTTTAATTATATTAGTTTAATCTCTTAAAATTAATATGATTATTTTTACCTTTGATAGGTTAAAATTACTGGTTTTTAAGGTTTAACCTGGTTTTAAGGTTTTAAAGTAAGGAAAAATTCCTCGCTTTTTTAAGACTTTAAGCTAATATATAGAATATTTTCAGTGTTTATCGAACGCTTTTTTAATGTATCCTCTTTTTTGCTTTTTAAGTTAGCTTTTTAAATTATATTAGATTTTAAAAATATTATTATTATATTATAAGTTTCTTAAAATATTAATCGGTTTTTTAAATTTATAGCTTTTTTTATTTAAATAATTTAGATTTTAAGTAAGCTAATAAATAATTACGTTAATTATTTTAAAAACGTCGTTAAATATTATTATTATGCTAATTTTAATTATTTTAAGCTATTTTAAATAATTAATTTCTAATGTTACTTATTAAAATTATCGTTTATAATCGCTAAGGGATTTTTTTTACGGATTATTTTTTATATAAGTATAGCCGTGTTTTAATATATTAGTTACTTATGATTTTATTAAATTTCCTCTTTTTAAAAAAAAAGTAATAAGAAAAAGCTAAATAAATTTATTTATTATATTAAGCATTAAATATTATAGGTTTAATAATAAGATTATCGAATATTAGGTACGACTTTTTTAAGGTTAATTAGCTACCTGCAAAGCTGTTTTAAAGGAAAAGTGAGATAATTTTATAAAAAATATATATTAAAAAATTTAAAAAGTAAAAGAAAAAAAGCTATAAAAGCAACTTTATGATATTTATTATTATAATTATTATATATAATAATAAAGCGATTAAATTATGTGGATCCTAATAGGGTTTAATATCCTTAATAAGCTTTTTAAATTAATTATAACTTTAATTAAAATTAATAAATAATATATATCGTTATTTATTTATTTTATATTTTAATAATTTTAAATAAATTCTTTAATTTAATCGAATATATAAGTAATTATTTTTATATTATTTTAAAATTTAATTTTTTAAATATTTAATTAATTATTATTATATAAAATAATAATTAATAAAAATATATTTAGCTTTAAATTATATTAAGTTAAAATTAATATAATATTATTTATTAATTTTTATAATGTTTAATAAATTAATATATTTTATTTTAAATTTATATAATATAATAATATATTCGATATTAAATTATTATAAATAATATTATATTATATTTAAAAATATCTTAAATTTTTTCAGGATTAAAAATTAGAAATTTAAAAATAAATTAATAAGTTTAAACAATTATTATAATTACATTTATTTTATTTTATAAATTTCGTTTTATTTTTTTATTATTTTTATTTACTTAATAATTTTAATTAAGATTATTATTAATATTTTAATAAAATTTATATTTTAAACATTTTTTAATAATTATATTATTTTATTATATTTTTAATTATTATTACATTTAATATATTTAATTAAATTTAAACGTTAATATTAAAGTTATTAATTAATTTATTTTCTTTTATATTATTTATAAATAAAGTTTTAATAAATACGTTATTATTTTCATCGTAATAATCTTTTTTTAATATATTAATTTTAAATTTAATATATTTAAATATATATAAGATTTTTAATTTATAATTTTAATATTCGTTTAAATAAATAATTTATTATTTATTAAAAATAATATTATAATTATTATAAAAAATATTAATTTATAAGGTTTTTATATATTTTTATATAATAATTATAATAATATATTTAATTAATAATTTATATTTTTTTTATTTATTATATTATTTATTTAATATATATTATTATAAAATAAAAATTTTTAACTTAAAGATTATATTATTTTTTTTTTATAAAATGCTTTTATTAAATATTTTTTTTAAAAATATATTATATAAACGTTATATTTTATATATTTAAACTTTTATTTAAATTTATTTAATTTATTACTTAAATATAAAAAGTTTATTAAACTATAATTTTTCTTAAATAGATTTAACTTAAATGCTAAACTTAATTTTTTTTTATATACCTTATATTTTTTTTATATATTTTTTTCTTTAATAAATTTACGTTATATTAATATAATTAAGCGTTTATAAATAATAAAAAAAAGTTATAAAATAATTAATTTATTTATTACTTCGATTATATTATTAATTAATTAAAAAATGATTTTATTATACGCGTAAATTATAAATTAAATACGGATAAAAATAAATGTTTTATTTATATAATTATAATTAATAAAAACCTTAAACCTGTTAAAAATTTAATTAAAAATAACGTTTTTAATAATTTTAATATTAATAATTTTATAATAAGCATTTAAAAAAAATTATATAATTTAATTAAAATAAAGTGCTAATAAATTAAAGAATTTTAATATTTTTTTTTAAATATTAATTATAAGTTAAAATAATAATATAATCGTTATTAATTATAATAATAATTATATTAATAAATTTATTAATATTAATTTTTATAATATTAGTTATAATTAAATCTAAGAATTTTTAATTAATTAATTTAATATAATCGCTTTAAATATATCACTAATAAATAATAAAAACGATGATATAATTTATATTAATAATAAAAATAATAATAATGAAAATAATAATAACGTTTTTAATATTTTTTCGAAATAAAATAATAATTATATTTATTATAAAAATATAATAATAAATTTAATATTTAATTTTTTCTTTAATTAAATTATAATATTTATAAATTAAATGATTTTCGAAAATTAATTTTTTTTAAATAATAAAGTAATAAATTCATAAAATAATAAAAAATAATATTAAATATATAATAATTATAATATAACAGATAAATAAAAAGTTTTTTTTATTAAAAAATTATATGTTTCACATTTTTTCTTTTTTTAATAAATTTTTTTTCGGAATTATAAATGATTATTAATATTATTACAAATATTTTTTTAATAATAATCTTAAAACACATTATTTTTTTTAATTTTTAAAATTATTATAAATAACAGTTTTAAATAAAAAATAAATGATTATAAATAATTTTCATAAATAATTAATATTTTATTATAAATATATTTAAAAATTCCTTATAATATATATTTAAATTAAAAAAACATATACTTTAATTTCGCTAATATTATTTTTATTTATATAAATAATATTAAATATTCATAAAATTCGTTATTAATAATTAATAAAACTCGGGTTATTATAATATATAAATCTAAACGAGTGCTTTTTTTATATAATTTATATAAAATAATTTTATACGTAATATTATTTAAAAAATATATAAATTAAATAAATAAATAAATAATAATAAATATAAAATTTTAAATAATTAAAATTTTAAATTAATATTATAAATTATATATAAATTATTTTTTAAAAAAAGCTTTTAATAATTTTAATAATAATAATTTTATTTTTAATTTAAATTTTAAATTATTATTTTCATTTAATTAATTTTTTTTTAAAAATATTATTATCTTTATAATTAAAATTTTAATAAAAAAAACTTTTTTTTTAAAATAAAATTAATATTTAATTATATATTTAAATTAAACTATTTCGTTTTTATAAATAAATTTTATTTATATTTTTACGTTTAAACGAGTTATTATTATTTTTATTTATTTAAGCATTTATATTTATAAAATTATATATAAAAAAAAAGCTTATAATTTTTTATAATATTAAAAAACATTTTATATTTAAATTTAAAATTCATTTTTAATTAATGTAAAATTATAATTATTAAATAATAATAAAAAGTATTTTAATTAAAAATTTTTAAATGTTTTTTTATTATATTTTCATTAATATTTATTAATATTATTATAATTATAAATTAAATTAATTTTAAAAATAATAATTAAATAATTATTTAATAATTATATATTTAAAAGCTTTTAATAATAATTAAATAATAATTAAATCGCGCGTAAATATCGAAAAAATTAACGAAAGATTAATTATTTAAATAATTATTTAATTATATATTTATTTAATAATTCATTAAATAATTTAATAAATTATTTTAAAATATATAAAAAGATTTTTAATTTAAATAATCTTATATTAAATTATTAAAATATTTTTTTAATATATTTTTAAAAAGCATTATTATTTATATATTTTTTTATTATTAAGTTTTATTTAAATTTTTAATGCATTAATTTTTATTATATTAATCCTCGTATTATTTTAAATAAATAATAAGTTTTAATATTATATTAACGCGATATTAATATTATTTTATCACCTCGTAATATATATTTAATTAAAAGCTAATATTTTTAATAAAAATTTTTTATAATAAATGATTATTATTATTTAATTATAATATATATTATTTATTTACGTAGATAAAATAAATTATATATAATTATAAAATTTTAATTATTTTTAATATTTTTAATAATTTTCATTATATAATTTAATATTAATTATAATTTAATTTTTATATATTAAATTTATTTTTAATTTATAAATAATAATAAATTTTTCAATAAATGTATTATTTAAGTTAAATATATAAATATATTTATATAAAATTTTATTAATAAATATTATAAAAAATAATAATAAAAGCTTAAATATATTTTAATTATTATAATTAAAGTTTTTATAATTATTATTTACGTTTATTAATAAAATAAAAAGATTTAATATATTATATTATATAAAATTATTAAAATTATAATTATAATTATTTAAATTTATGTCGTTTAAATAATTATTTAATTTTTTTTAATTATTATATTTAAAATTATTATTATTAAATTTTTATTTTATTTTTAATATAATATAAATAATAAAATTTACGTTTTTTTTAAAAAATTAAATTTTTTTAATTTTTTTAATAATATAATTATTATCTTGTTTTCGTTTTTTATTATTAATAAATTTAAAAAGGAATTTATTAATATTTTTTTTATATATTATTTTATATTTATAAATTTTTACGTTATTTTTATTTATAATTATAAAATAAATAAAATATTTATTATTATTATTATTATTATTATTTATTATATTAATATTATAATATATAAAAATAATTTAAGCGAAATAAGCGAAAATAAATTTTATTAATATATATATATAATAAAATAATTAGGTTAATTTTAATAAATTTTAAATATAATAATTTTTTTTTATTTTAATATAAAATTAAATATTATTAAATATAAGCTTTTATTTTTATTATAATTATTTAAATTATAAAAAATAAAAAAATAAAATTATTAATATTTAAATAAAAGTTATTAATATTTAATTTAATTATATTTAAAATATTAATATTTAAAACGCTAATATTTAAAATATTTTTATAAATAATAATAATTTAAGGTTATTTCAAATTTTAATATTTTATTAAAATAAATTTAATTATAAGAAGTTAAATATAATTAAATAAAGTTTATTTATATTATAATATTAATATTATTTAAAAAAAATTTTAAAAATTAAAAATATAAAAAATAATAGTTTTATTTATTTAAATAAAATAACATTAATTTTATAATATTATATATATTATTTTTATGATTTATTAATAAAAAATAAAATATAAATAAAAATTCGTTAATTATAAAACGTAATTTAAGTTTTTTATAAAATTTAATTTTTATAATATTATAATTTTTTTAAAAATTCTTAAATTTTAATGTAATTTAAATAATAATTTTCATTATTTTTTTTTATAATTATAATATATATTTTATATTATATATAATTAAAATATAAAAATTATTTAAAAAAAAAGCAATTTTAAAGCTTTAAAGCGTAAAAAATATTAAATTTTATATTTATATTAATTTATATATATTAAATTATAATTTAAATAATGAAATTCATTTAAAAGCGCGTTATATAATTAATTAAATTATAGATTAATATAAAATTTAAATATTATTTTAAATTAATAATTATATTTAAAATTATATAATTAAAATTCATTTAAATTATAAATTATAAATAATAAAAAATCATTAAAACTTCGCTTTTAAAACATTTATTATAAAAATAACATATATTATATTATAAAAATAATATTATTTTTATTAAAAATAAAGTTTTTTAATTTTTTAATTATTTTATAATTAATTAAATTATAATTAATTAAAATATTAATTAATTTTTTAATTTTATATATAATAAAATAATTAAATAATTTTTTATAATTAAAAGTTTTATATTTAAAATAATAATAAACTAAAAAATTTAATTATTATTTAATTATAAAATCTTTAAAGCTTAAAAGCTTTAAATTTTAAAAATAAATTATTATAAAATAAAATTATTTAAAGACATTTATTTAAAACGATAAAAATAAAAAATAATTTTAAAAAATATGAAGTTTTTAAAATATTTCACGTGATTTTTACCGGTTATATAATTATAAATAATAATATAAACGAGAATAACTTTTTTTTTACCCGAGTTTTATTAAAAGTATTATATTAAAAAATTTAAAAACTTTTAAATAAGCTTTAAATCGCTTAAATAAAAAAAATATAATATTTTTTTCTAATTATATTAATGCTTTAATTAAATGTATTTTTTAATAAAATAAGATTTTTTTTATCGTTTTTATTTAAATTATATGTAAAAGGTTATTATAAAATTAATTTAAATATAATTAAAGTGTGAGATTAATTATAAAAATAATAATATTTTAAAAAGAATTTAATTAATTAAAAAAAGTGATTCGAAACGTTAATTTTAAAAAAAAGGGTTTTAAAAAATCTTAAAATTAAAAAAACCTTAAGATTATATAAAAGTTTTATTATTTAAAAAAAAATTTATATAATAAAAAAATAATTATATATTTACGATTATAAATGCGATTAAAATTATAATTTTTTTACACATTTAATAAATTAATAATTTAATGATTTAAAAAATAATTTAACGATTTAAAAATATATTTAAAAATAATTTATAAATAATATTTAATTAATTAAAAATAATGATTTAAAACTTTAATTAAAAGAAAAAAAAGGTTTAAATAATATTTAATTAATTATTTTAATAAAATTATTACTTTATTTTTAATTAATTTTTAATTAATTTTTAATTAATTTTTATATATAATAATTTATATATAATTTATTTAATTATTTATTTTTAATTCTTTTATTAATTATTTAAAATTAATTAATTTTAATTTTATATTTTCTTATTATTTATTATATTATTTATTTTATATATATTTTAAATTATAAATTATTATATAAGCTTTTTATTATTATTTTAAAAAAAATTTTAAAAATAATTATTTATTAATTATATTATTATTTTTTAATTTATAATTATTATTATATATTATTATTTTTATATAAAAATATTATAATTTAATATATTTATTTATTTTTAAAACTTATGTATTTATTTATTATAAAACTTTTTTTATTAATTTTCATTTATTTTTAAATTTAAGATTATAATAATAATTATAATAATATATATTAATAAAATATAATAATATTTAAAATATTTATTTTTAAGATTAAGATTATGTTTTTTACGTTTTTTTTTATTTAATAAAATATTTTAAAACTATTATTTAAATTATTAAATATATACTTAAAAATTTTCGATTTTTTATTTAAATAAAAATTTTATGTTTTTATAAATAAATTATTAATTAAATTATTATTTTTATTATATATATATATTAAATGAATATAATTAATAATTTAAATTTAAATTTAATATTTTTTATATTATTAATTTTATAATTAATTTAATTTAATTTAAATAATTTAATTAAATTAATTTATTTAAATTAAAAATCAAAAATTTTTAATTATATATTTAATAATTTAAATAATAGTTTTAAAAATAATTTATTATTAATATAAATATTAATGTGTTATAATTAATTTAAATTTTTAAAATTAATTATAATAATATAATATATTATAAAGCATTTAAGTAATTAAATAATAATAAAAATAATATAAAATAATTTGATATTTAAATTTTAACTTAAAAAAAAAGAAAACGTTATTTTCGTTTACGTTATTATTTATAATTATATAACCGGTAAAAATCACGTGAAATATCTCGGAAACTTTATATTTTTTAACGTTATTTTTTATTTTTATCGCTTTAAATAAATGTTTTTAAATAACTTTATTTTATAATAATTTATTTCTAAAATTTAAGGCTTTTAAGCTTTAAAATTTATATATATATTTTTTTTTTTAAAAGCTTTATTATTTTATAATTAAATAATGTTTAAATATATTAAATGAAAAAATATTATATTAATATATTATTAAAAAATTATAAAATTATATTATAAAAATTAAAAAATATAAAAAAATCCTTTTTAATATTTTACTTTAAAATAAAAAAAATATAACACTTTAATTTATATTTTATTTAAAAAAACAATATTATTAAAATTACGTTTATAAAAAAAAATATTATTATAATTAAATATATAATATATAATTTTTATTAAAATTATTTAATTTTTAATATTATTAAATATATTATTATTTTATAATTATATTATATATTTATTCATTTAATTATTTTTAAATTATTATTTAATTAAAAATATAATAATATGCTTTAATTTTATATTATATATTTATTATATTATTTAATAAAATTTATTTTTATTATTAATTATAAGTATTTTAAGGTTTATATTATTATTTAATATTTATAATAAAAATAAAAAAAGTTTTTTTATATTTTCTTTTATTTTCGTTATATTTTTTTTCATTATTTTTTTAATAATTATTTATAATTACGATATAATTAATATATATAAATAATTAATTAATATTATTTATAATTAAAAAAAATTAAAAAAGAATTAAAATTTTTTTATTAATTATTATAAAATATTTAATTATAAATGTTTAATATATATTTTAAATATTAATATTTTTTAATAAAATAAATTTTAAATTAATATTATTTTATTATTATAATATAAAATTTATAATATCGTTTTTTTATAATAAAAAAAATCATAAAAAATAATTTAATAATTATATATTAAACATTTATAATTTAATATTTTATAATAATTAATAAATTATTTTTTATGATTTTTTTTATTTTTTTAATTATAAAAAAACGATGTTATAAATTTCGTTTACGGCGGGCTTTTCGTGTATTATATAAGCAAATTTAAACCTAAAGATTATTTGAAAATACTCAAAGATTTATATAATAAAAAACGATAAAATTCGCTCGAAAAATAAATTAATATATGAACGCAAATAAATAATTAAAATTAACAGTTAAATTAACACTTAAATCGTTAATTAAATCGTTTTTTATATCGTTAAATCATTAAATTAATTATTATTATTATTATTAAAAAATAAGATTTATAATATATTTTTTATGTGATAAAAATTTAATAAAATATAAAATATAGGTTTTTTTTAAAAATATATTTAATTAAAAAAAACTTAAAACATTTAATTTAATTATATAATTTAAAAAAAATTTATATAATATTTATATAATTTTTATTGATTTTTTTATTAATTTTTTATTAGATTTTTTTAAAGTTTAAATATAATATATTTTTTAATTAAATAAAATTAATTTAATATATAAATTTAATTTTAATAAATATGATTAAAATAAAATTAATTTAATATCTAAATTTAATTTTAATAAATATAATTAAAATAAAATTATTTAAAATTTATTATTAAAAATATAAAATATAATTATAATAATAAAATATTTTATATAATTTTAAATATTAATTATTTTATTTTACGTTTAAAAATTATTAATTATAAAAAATATAATTTATTTATAATTAAATTTTTATTTTAAATATTTAAAAATATTAAAAATTAATAAATTTATATATATATATAATTTTAAATTAATTATAATGATTTTTATATTATAAATTTATATTTAATTATTAAATTTTTTTTTTATAAAATATTATATTTTATTTATATTAATTAATAATAAAATTCACTTTAAATATTAATATAAATAAAAAAATTATTAATATATATATTATATAATATATATTTTAATTATTATTTTTATATTTATAATATTATTTTTTTATAATAAAAATAAATTTTTTTTTATTTTTATTTAAAATTATTATTATTTTTTATTTTATAATATATATTACGTAAAATTTTATTAATTAAAATAATTTATAAATTATATTAATA
>KZ111704.1:0-16533 GCA_002120315.1 Hypoxylon sp. CI-4A | reverse complement strand
TTTTTAAAATAATTTTTTTAAAAATAATAAAAATTATTTATAATAAAAGATTTAAGTTTAAAATATATATTTAAATTTATTTAATAATTTTTATAAGTTTTAAAATCTTTAATTTTTTTTATAATTTAAATAAAAATCTTTAAACCTATTTATGCTTAAATTTAATAGTATAAAATATATTAAGCTTTTTAAATATCTTTATATTAATGTAGCTTGCATATATAAGTGCTATTCTCCTAATTTATATATATACCAGTAATATTTTAATACCTTATTTTAACCGCTAGCTATAGCCGCATAAGTTGGCCAATAACTTCTTGGCGCTAATCCCCGTATGATAAATAAAATGTATGATCTTGAATAATCAAATAAATATCAGTACCTAAGCTAATAAATAAAGCCGCCACTGTTTTTCATGCCAGATAAATTGCCGTGCTATCTCATTGACGCTTCGTTGGTTTCGGAGGCACTAAAGATGAAGATGGTAAGATGTTTTCTATACATGTTTGACACTTGGATATAGCCCGAAGAAACCACATGCGCAGTGATAGAAAAATGGGCCACTAATAGAACTGGAGCGCATGTAAATAAAAGACAACACTGGGCCACGTACCTAAGGCAATAATATGACGCTTTTGCCAGGTTCCTCCACAAGCACATTTCTACCCAGTTGAGAAAGGAGTTACAAAATAGAATGTCGATCTGAAGGCTGCAGTCCAGCCCAAATTACATACCAAGATATGTGTTGGAGCCTGAGCGTAACCCTAAGGCTTTTTCATTGGATTTTTTGGCTCAAATATGCCCGAGATGTTACATATGGGCTGTGAGTCTTTGGCTATGCTCTCAAACTCTTGTCGCAATTCATGCCCAATTTTATTACTACACCCTCAAAGATATTTATTAAATGTATTATGTATAGGTATTGTACCAGGTAGTAACTAGGAAATAAGTGCAAGCGGAGATCGCGTTCTAGCCAGCGATATGAGTTCCATGGTCTGCTCTACTCTATACATTCCGATAGATTCGGCGACCAATGCTGTGGAGTGGGAATTCGTATAATTATTACTTCTCATGTTACAGGCTTATTACTTAGGTAGGGACCTATCTCTTCTAGACTTATGTTCCAACTGTGCTTGATGAAATGTAACTGATATGGCTCATAGCACAAAGTATCACAGACTCTGCTATACCCTGAATAATGCCTATTTATTTTCCTTCTCCCCAAGGGTATGGAACATGCCAAGAACTCTCTTATACTAAGCTTCACCCTTTGCTTCTAGTTCTCATGTTGGTTATCATAATTTCTTATGCTACACAAAGCTCTAACCCTGCGCCTTCCCATGAAGGGAGCCGTACCCTAGACGTGCTAATGCGCCATAGTTGCGTTATCACTGTATCTAACGAGTAGCCCACAAGTTCTAGATAGTAGCCGGATGTATACCAATTTCACCATCATTATCATTTAGTTCTCAAGTGGTTCTATCTCATACAAGTTGGATTGGTATTATCAGCCTATGATTGGTTGTGTTGATTTAGTGGGACGACATAACTATGTATTGAGGAAACCCCTATTGATACTTGATCTTAAACATGAATAGCTAATAGGAATTAGCTTTTGCTAAACGTCCTTAAGGACTCCGCCTTGTCTGAAAGACGTATTAGAAAATAATAACCCACCATCCTAGATTAAGGAATCCTGTTCAGATAGGAAGATACTTGGTAGAGAAATATTAAAATCTAACTACTAATGGTCCGCTGAAAGTTATCGTAGGGTAGTTCACTCAATATCTGATTCTATATCTACCTACATATCCTAGCTGGGAATTCCAGTAGCAGAGGTTCGTGATTCTGCCCGGATGTATCCAATCTGGCACATAGTACACTGTTTTAATACGCCTAAGTGTTTAAATCATGTCTTAATACTAAATGATACTATTTCTCCGGTGATCTGGCGATACATGCACTGTTAGGGGTATCCCGAAGCGGTTATGCAGGCTGAGCTGGACAAACGCAAAAGCGGTATATGTATGCAAGCCCATCGGATACAGCGCTCCAGGATTACATGTGGCCTACTCCCATCCGCTACACCGCTAGAATGGGGTTAAAGGTTAATCTCAAGAAAGGTACGACTATCTTAGATGGAAGTTTCGAAATTTAACTGTAGGTAGACTTTCAACATCTTATTGTCCTACTAGACATGAACAGAGAAAACGCGAAAATAATCATCACCATTGTATATAAAGCTCTAGAGCCTTACTAGTACTAAACACCCTCTTAGAATGGATAACTACATTATTGGCTGCTGCTGCTGCGAGTGCATGGATGTGCATACGGTGCAACCAATAACCGGCATCTATAAATAGCCTAATTCGTTAAAGAGGCCGATTCCTAGACCATCTTACCGAAAGAAATTGAGCAGCCCAACCCCACTTGTCATCCTTGCGGCTCTCGCCTTCTATCACCTGCGAAAATGCAGGTAATTGGGACAGCAGATCGAAATTTCAAGCAAGTTCTTCTATTACTATTCCGCTATGGAAGCTACGTTTAACTCTCATGGCTAACTTCTTACACCCAGTGAAATACATACTACCACTCAAAGTACAAGACTGGGCGAGGGTAACCTAGTAATAGAAGTAGCCACAACCTTCCACTCCCATAATGGCACCACTCGGAGATGGCAATACAAGGGTAAGATATGGTGGCTCATGGGTTCGAGAACCATTGCTGGGTATTACACAGCCATCCATAGCGTGTTGGTAAGCCTATGGACAAGTGAATATATAGATGTAGGTGATGTGTTCTTTATCTTATTTTCTTCTTACTACAAAACCCTTCACAAATACTTCCATATTATGTTACGATTTATAGCCTTACAACCGGCTCGCTAATATGCTGTCAGGTGTCCAGACCAGGCTGTCGTCAATAGGTTCAGAATTTCCGCTGGGGTAGTCTCGGGCTTTGAAAACATGGAAGTTATCGGAACTGTCGCGGCTACGGGCCAGCTTATAGGAACGCTGCTCGGTATCCTTGAAACAATTGCCGAGCTTCGTGACTTTCTCAAGCACGCACCGGCTCGATGCAAGGGTTGGCTCACCGAAATAAATGCACTTTCAGAGGCGATCTTATGCATACGTGATAAGCCAATGCTGCAGACAAGCCAGGTTCAGCGAATCCTCGAGGCTATGGCCCCCAAAATCAGGGCCTTAACTAAACTTTGTACACAATACGCTCCAGAGCCGAAACTGAAGTTTATTAAAAGGCTGGCTAGAGCACTTCTGGCTCGAACAAATGAATCACGCATTATCCAGAGCTTCCAGTCCTTAGAACGCGATAAGGCCACACTCCTTCTCACGATAAGCACTCTAGACAGGCCAGCTCTTCCAAAGAACGCATCGCCAGCAAGTCAGAAAAAACCAAACATGAGTCAGCCTAGTCAGACCAGCGACGAGGATATCTTTGATGCAGAGGAACAAAAAAAAAGCGGCGCGAATGGACTTGAGATGGTAGTAAGCAAGCCTTCGTTTCATATAAAAGTCCCACTGTCACTAACAGAGTTCAATCTCAGGTATCAACCCGTGGCTCCGGGCCAGCCAACCACGGAGATTCATGGTCAAACCAACCGTATTCATCCCCCTCCAGCAGCTCCTCCACCAGCAGCAGTTCTTCTGAGACCTCTTCATCGAGCAAGAACGGCCATGTCTACAAGAACGTCGATCGAAAAGGAGACTTTTCTAGCCTCGGTGGCACTCGGGACACAAGTCTCCGCGTTGAGGGTTTTAAGTCACGCGGCCACATGACCCAAGACGGCCCCCAAACAATCGAAGAAAAAAGGGCTCATTACGAGGCCATTAACCAGGTCCTAGACAAGGTCGGCGACAAATATACATTCACAAACACTGATGACTAACCATGGAACTACAATGGAACCTAACCTAGTCTCTAAGAGAATGAGACAAGACTGACCCCAGTCTCTCAGACACGGATGGAGAAAATAAGAGTAGTTGAGGCATTTAATACGATGGATGATGATACTAGTACACCTTACATCCCCCACCAGTATCAGTCCTCTCATTTATATCTTTTAAGCTAGCAAGCATCTAAGGTCTTTTGTTTTTTCCTTTTTTTTGTACTAGGGTTGAAGGCTTATGACGGGATCAACATTGCCAGGAAATATGGGATGGTCATATTCCACCAATTATCCACTCTCATTTGTATTTGCTAACAATTGGAGGGTAATCATGGCAATAGAATTCAACAAGATACTGTTGTGTCAAGGCTTAGCATACACTCCTTAGATAATCCTACACTTTATTTTATACTGCTGGACTTTGAAATCCAGTTAATCGCCATGCTTGTTCCCTGGTCGATTAAACCTTTTCAAACTCCCTTGGTCATGTTAGTTTATAGTAGAAAATACAAAGGCTATTATCAGCAAGTCTACATAAGTTGCTTGACTACCTCCATATTTTGCGAAGTCTTTGACAAAAACTGTAGGATCTCGCAGACTATTGCCTTAAATTCATAATTTCAAGCCACGATGAAACCGTTCCAAATGTGAATACATCACACCGATGAACAAAGGTACCGCCCCCTCCTCTTCTACACAACTGCATATTACAGACATCCTTCTTAACTTGTGCAATATTATACCAGCCAATCATAATGATATACTGAGGACTAAACGAGAGGCATTTTACTGTGGCGTCATTGATGATGGTGGCGTAAGACATATTATTTCTGTGATATCCTCTGTAAATATTCAGCTGAGACCTACATCCATCGGAACTGTGCATGAATCCCTAGGTTCTAACTAAACCACTATCCGTTGAAAAAAATACACAGTAAGGCAGTAGCGGCTCTAGTTGGCAGTAGTGCCTTTGTCTAAAGGCAGGCCAGGTAGACCTTTAGGGTTCCATGTAGAGGCGGTCCGGTTTGCTTGTGTTGAAATGCCAGGAGAAATGATTTACACGGCCCCTAGCCTCATAGCCTGATGCATTTTCATGGCGATGCTCCTGCATAGAATAAGATGTAAGATCTATGTGCCTAGGCCTATATTAATAATGAGCCATAGCCTATCAGACCTATTTTGTCCCCAGATACTCTCGCTCTCTTTTTCCTGTGACTACAGTACCTACACAACTTGTCTCTATCCTAGAGACTGTGACCGGGTCATCAAATCACTAGGAGTCTGACCTACGACCTAAGAAATCATCACAAACACATCATTTTGTCACACTGCTATATAATTGAGGACAGCGATGGCACTTCCCGGGAACGACTTGAAAATGCTAACCTGTGAATGTGGAGCCCTGACGCCATATTTCTTTGCGCCTTATGATGAAGAAGCAGAGTATCCTGTCCTCGAAGATGGTATGTCCTCAATAAACCCCGTCTTCGTCGTTTCTCATAACAAGCTTACACTGTTACAGCAGAAATAAAGGCCATCTGCCAGCATTTGAAACATGGGTTCCAGGAATACCACCATCAAGCTAATCACCACAATTGGGGTTCTCTTAAGGACCGGCTGCCGGACACTGGTTTCAGACAGAAGGGAACTTTCAAGAGAGTCTCCACTGTTGGCAACGGCAACCATACAGGCAGTAAGAATCCTGATTAACTTGACATGGCATTCCTCATGTAAGATCAGATACTGAATGAATTATTTCTAGACATTTTGGTTTTGAACTTTGGAGATATCCAAAAGTATAGCGGGGACGTCTCAAGCCTTCAACCCCTAAAAAATATTTTTGCTACACTAATGGAGGGGAGCGCGGTGGTCAATATGGAACCGACTCGTCGAGAACCATCCCGGGGCGATTTTCTCCATAATCTCCGTTTCTGGAGATAATGTTGCTATAGGTACATACATGATGTAAAACTCAATTTCCCTCTCAGACATCAACATGAGACAATAGAAGAACCGCAAAGAAATCTCCGGAAACCTTTGTTTCTCCTTCCAAGTGAAAGTAGTTCTCCAAGTCAACTGGATAACCTCCTATCTCTACATCTTCTCCAACTAGATGCACAGGGATGACATCAATTGTCCAGCCTTTTTCGATAGGAATAGCGGCGGGTTTATCGAAATGGATGGCCGTAACACGATGCTGGGACGGAGTAGACTGAACAAGGCGTATACGGTTAGTTTTTGTTTTTCTTCCAGTCTAAATATTGAACATGGAATGAAGACGATAAGCCTACTTTGATACTAACTGCGAAATGCTTCAGGAGCTCTGTCGTAGTATCTACCAACCCTTTGGTATTCTTGCAGATCTTGACGTTATTAACATCCTGGAAATCGGCAGCGCTTTTCTGTAGCCAGAGGGCGACATTCGCAAGCTTGCCGGCCGCGCCTGGTGGCATGGGCCTGCTTTCAGGGGTAGCGCTCGCCATTCGTAGTCAACTTAGATATGCCAAACGTATTGATTATGCAATATGCGATGCTAGGAGAAGTGAATTCAGTTTGACTTTACTTCCTATACCATACCGGAAGCTTTTATACACGTGACATTCCTCTTAGTTACCTCTTTGGGTACATCCTTTGCTCCCTTTTTTGATAGGAAAAAGAGCAGTCAGCCCGAAGTTTTTCACTTTCATATTAAGCCACTTATACCGTGGGCAATGTGAGCAAATTTGCTATTCCGCTAATGAATTTTAGTGTTCGTTAGTAGCATTTTTGCTGCGCATTGTACATTTTACACTATGTAACGTTTTAACATATTAAGGATTTAAAAATAGCTTTATTAGAATTTTTATAATTATTATTATAATAAAAAATAATAATTAAAAGCAAATTAAATATTATTTTATAAAAATCTTTAAAATTATTTTAATTTTATATTTTTAATTATATAATATAATAATTATATATTTAATAATATATTATATAAAAAATTATATATAAATAAATTTAAATTTTATTTTAATAAATTAAATGCTTTTTTAATAAATAAATTTATTCGGTTTTTTAATTTATTTTAAATTTTTTTTTATTAATAATTTTATTAATATAATAATAATAATAATAATATTAATTTATATTTAATTATTATTTAATAATATTAATATATATTTAATTATTATTTAAAATTAAATAATATAATCGTTTTTTAAAAAATAAAAATAAAAATAAAAATAAAAATTAAAAATAATAAAATTAAAAATAAAACTTTAATAAATTATTAATATTTAATAAATAAATATTTAAAAATAATTAATTAAAGTTTTATTTTTATTTTTATTATTTTTAATTTTTATTTTTATTTTTATTTTTATTTTTTAAAAAACGATCACATTATTTAATTTTAATTTCTTCGAAAAAATTTCGCCTACGGCGGGCTTTTTACGGGGGGTGTAATTCTTTTTTAGTCCAGGGTTAGGGTTAGGGTTAAGGTTATAACCAATTTGCGATATGAAGCTATTCAGAGATTTCAACCACGGATAAAAAGGTCAGGAAAAAACGATAGAATCCGTCGGAAACATTATACGCACATAGCGCATTTGCGAATAGCTTCAATTGCATTTTCACTCAAATACACCCTCAAATACACCCTCAAATACACCCTCAAATACACCCTTAAATACACCCTTAAATACACCCTCAAATACACCCTCAAATCATCAAATGACCACGCAACTCACTGTTAAAATCGCTACTCAATATACCATCTAAATCATCCCTCAAATCGTCCCTTAAATACACCTTCAAATCGTTGCATCGTCTTTCAAACCGTCTTTCAAATCGTCTTTCAAATCGTCTTTCAAATCGTCTTTCAAATCGTCTTTCAAATCCTCGAATCGTCAGTCAAATAGGTGTTCAAATAGGTGGTAAATTCAATTGCGTTTGCGATCGCGATCGCGATCACGTAATCATCAAATCGCCAGTATGGTAGTGGTCATCAAATATGTGGGTCTGAATGAGGATGCACCCAATCAGAGAGGCGCCTCAATTTAAGGTTATCGCAGCTTTTATTAAGCCGTTCAGCTAATTAAATCCTTTTAGCTTATCAGTTTTTTATTAATTTCTTATAATTTCTTATAATTTTTTATAATAATTTTACATAATAATTTCCCACGTAATTTTTTCGAGTTTTAACGTAATAATATTTTTAACGAATAAATTAAATATAATAATTATATATTTATAACGTATTAAAACATTTAAAATATTTTTTTTAAAAAATATAAAATTAAAGTTTTATTTAATATAAAAAATCTTTTTATATTAATTATTATATTTTTATTTTTATATAAAAAACTTTTAATTTAAAATAAAAAACTTTTAATTTAAAATAAAAAATTTAATAAATAAATTAAGATTTTATTTAAACGTTATTTATATATTAAAAAAAAATCATAAAATTTAAAATAATTAATTTAAAATTAAAATTTATAATATAAATTTATTTTTATTATAAATTAAAATATTAATAAAAAAAAACTTAAAATAAATTAAAAAATTAAATAAACTTATTTTTTAAAAAAACATTTAATTTATTATAATAAAATTTAAATTTATTTATATATAATTTTTTATATAATACGCTATTAAATATATAATTATTATATTATATAATTTTTTATATATATTAAAAAATATTATAATATAATTATTTAATTATTATTTATAAATTAAATATAATAATCGCATAATTATAATATATTAAAATATTTAAAATATTTTTTTTAAAAAATATAAAATTAAAAATTTATTAATATAAAAAATTTTTTTATATTAATTATTATACTTTTATTTTTATATATAAAAAACTTTTATTTAAAATAAAAAATATATTAAAATAATATTAAAATTTTATTTTAACGCTATTTTTATATTAAAAAAAAATTATAAAACTTAAAATAATTAATTTAAAATTAAAATTTTATAAATTTATTTTTATTATTAATTAAAATATTAATAAAAAAAAACTTAAAATAAATTAAAAAATTATATAAATTTATATTAAATAATTATATATATATTATTAAATATATTTATTATTATTTATAAAAAATAAATTTTTAATTTTTTAAAAATAAAAAAAAATTTAAAAAAATAAAAAAACTTATTTATATAAATAAATAATTAAATCTTAATTTTAAAATAATTTAAAGGTTTTTCGCGAAATAATATTTAATTTTATTTTATTTATATTAATAAAAAAAGTTTTTTTTTTAATATAATTATAATAATTATATTTAAATATTAATTTAATTATTATTTTTTAATAAAATTATTAATAATAAATAATATTATTTTTATAATTATTAAATAAACTTTATTATTATTATATTTATTTTAATATTAATATAAATAATTTAAGCTAAAAAATTATTATAATTTAATTTATATTATTATATTTTTTTAATATAATTATTATATTAAAATTAAATTATTATATTAAAATTTAATTATTATATTAAAGCTTAATTATTATATTAAAATTAAAATTTTTTAAATTTATTAAAAATTAATATTATAATTAATTAATTATATTATTAAATATATATATTTATAAAAACCTTATATATATATAATTAAATTTTTTTTTTTTTTATTTATTTTATTTTAATTTTAAATATTATATTAAAGCTTAATATAATTATTAACTTTAAATATAATTATTAATTTTAAATATAATTATTAGTTTTAAATATAAATATTAATTTAATATAAATTAATTTTAATAATATTAATAAATAATAATTATTTTAATTAAAAAACAATTAAAATTAAAATAATTAATATAAAAAAAATAATATATTAATTTTAAAAAATTATAATATTAACGCTAATAATTTATTAAAATAAATATTAATATATTATATTATTTTAATATATATTATATTAATATTTAATTATTAACGTTATAAATAAATTAAAATATTTTTTTTATTTTATAATATAAATAATTTTAAATATATATTATTATTAATTAATTAATAAATTAAAATATATAAAATAATTTAATTTTTAATAATTTTATTTTTTTATATAATATATTATAAATTAATTTTATAATTTTTAATAAATTTTATAATATATTATAAAAATTAAACGCATTAAAAATAATATTTTTACTTTTATTTAAAATATTTAAAATATATAATATAAAGTTTTTAAAACGTTAAAATAATAAAATAAATTTTTTATAATTATATTAATTATTTAATTTAATTAATTTACCTAATATTTTAATTTTATAAATAATAAAACTTAAAATTATATTTATCTCACTTTTTTATAAAAAAAATAATTTATTTAAATTATAATTTTTTTTTTTTTTATATATTTAATTTTATAAATTATATGCTTAAATACATTTTATATTTAATATAAAAATTAAAAATTTAAAATAAAATAATAATATAATTTTATAAATATAATTAATCGAAAAAAACTTATAATTAATACTTTTTAAATTTTTTAATAATAATTACATTTAATAAAAAAATATTAAAAAATTAATCCGCTATTAAAAAATATATAATTCATTAATTTAAAAAACATTTTATTTAAAAATAAATATAAATTTTTCATTAATAATAATTATAAAAAAAGCTATAAAAATTAATAAAAATATATAAATATATTTTATATAATTATATATAATTAAAATATTTTATATTAAACTTATATTTATAAAAATTTAATTAATTAAACTTAAACATTAATTTTTATTATAAATTTTATAATATAAATTTTTATTAAAATATTTTATAAAAAAAAAACATTATAAAAATAAAGATTATTTAAATATAATAAATAATATTAAATTAAAATAATAAAAACTTAAATAAATTAAAAGAAATAATTAATAAAAATTAAAATTAGAAATATAAAAATTTATTAAAATAATTAAAATAATTTAAATTTATTTTTTTAAGCTTTATTTGCGTTAAATTTAAGTTAATTAAAAAGTATTTTATAAATAAATAAATTTTATTATTTATTAACTTTTTTTTTAATTTTTTTTTTTATAAATAAAATATAATTATTATAATTTATATTTAATTAAAAAAATAAAATAAATAAATTTCTTATTATAATATTAAATAATTTAAGCATATTTTAATAAAATTATTTTATTATAAAATTTAAATTTTATAAAACTTAATTAATTTATAAATTAATATTAAAGGTTTTTTATAATTAAATATATAATAAAAATAATATATTTATATAAGTTTAAATTAATAATATTTTTATAATATTAAAATTTATTAAATTATATTAATTAATTATTTATAATAATCTTTTATTATATATTTTATTTTTTTATTATAAATTATATATTAAAATATTTTATATTTAAAATATTAATTTTATAAATTATATTAATAATAATTATTATTTATTTAATTTTTAATTAATGATTTTTTAAGTGATAAAAGTATTTTAATAAATAATAATATTATTTTATTTTAAAAATATATATTTAACGTAAGTAATTTATTTTTAATTATTTATTTATAAATATTATATATATAATATTAAAATTTAATAAAAAAATTTAAATTAAATAAAAAAAATATTTTAAATTTTTTAATAATATAATTTAATAATAACTTATTATTTTAAAAAATAATATTATTTATAAAAAAATATTTTTTAATATTTTTATTATTAAGTTTTTTATTTAATTATATAATATAAAATATTATATATATATCGTTAAAAATAATATTAAATATAATATTATATTTAAATTTTTTTATTTCGTTTAATTTTAATAATATTATTAAGCTAATTATATATTAATTAATAATTATATATATATTATTATTAATAAATTTAATTTCCGTAATTAAATATAAAAATATAATATTAAAATTATTAATTATATATTTTTTTATAAATTTTTAATTATAATTAAAGCTTAATATATTAATTTAATTTAATTTATATTTAAAAATATAATTTAACTTTAAAATAAATATATTAAAAATTATATTAAAAAAAATCATAAATAAAATTATAAAAAATTAACCGTTTACTTTTAATAATTATTTATTTAATAATTCGTTTATTAAAAATAATAAAAATAATAAAAATAATATAATTATTTTAAAGCTTTTTTTAAATATAAAAGCATTTATTTTATTAAATTAAATATAAAATTTAAAGAATAATTTTTTTAAATCGAATAAAAGCTTTAAATTATATAATTTTTATTTTTTTAATTCTTTAAATTAAGGTTTCTTTATTTTAAAAATAAGCTTTTTAATTTAAATTAATATAAATTTTTTATTTTTTATATATTATATTTTAATATTTTTCTAATATAAATATTAGCTTTAATATAATAATAAATAAATAAAATTTATTTTTAAAATTATTTAAAAGTTTTTTATATTTTATAAAATTATTATAAATCTCGTTATTTTATTATTATATATAAATTAATTAATTAATTTTAAAATAAATCGTTTATTATTTAATAAATTTAAATTAATAAAATTAATTTATAGTTATAATAAATAATTATAATTAAATTAAACTTTTAATAATATAATAATAAATTTTATTATATTTAAAAATATTAAAAAATAATATCGCGTTTTTTTTATATTTAAATTTATCGTTTTTTTTTTTCTTAATTTTTATTATAATAAATATAAATAAGTAAATTTTTATAACTTTTATAAATATAATAAAAAAATTATTATATATTTAAATATTAAAAAAATAAATAAAAAATATATAAATTAATTAATAATAAATTTATTTATATTTATAATATTTATATTTTATAATTATAATATTAATAATAATAAATATATATATATATATAATTATTATTATTAAAAATAATATAAATATATAAAATTTAAATATAAAAATCTTATATTTTAAAATATTATAAATAAAAAACATTATAATATAAAATATAAGATTTATATAATAATTAAATTAATAAAAATATATGCTTTAATAAATAACTTTAAATTATAATAAAAAAAAGATATTTAAAAAATAATAAAATTATTAAAAATATAAAAAACTTATTATTTAATATTAATTAATAAATAATTAAATTTAAGGTATAAAAATACTTAAAATTAAATAAAATAAAATATTTTTTTTAAATTATTTATATTTATTTTAATTTTATATATATTTTTATTATAAATAATTTAAAATAATAATTTTTATAATTATAATTTTATTATAATAATAATCGCTTATTAAAATTAATTACGTTAATTCATTAAAATTTAAAAATATAATATATATTTTTTATTTATTTTATATTATATTTTTTATAAATAACTATTAAAAACTTTAATTATTATTTTATATATTTAAAAATAAAGTTATTTTTATTTTTATTTAATATATAAAAATTAATAAATAAATCATTAATAAATTATTAATTAAATTTTAATTAAAAAATAAAAAAAAAATTAATAAAAGTTTATCATTTAATTATTAATATTAAAATATTAAAAAAAAAAAGCAAAATTAATATATTTATTAAAATCATTAATTTATATAATAAAATAATTATAATTATAAATAAACACCTTATAAAATCATTATATATTTAAATATTATAATGATTTTAATATTTATTTTAATCTTAATATTTTAATTTTAATTTAATTTAAATTTTTTAAACTTATTTTTTAATTTTTTTCTTATTTTATATAAATTTAATCTTTTAAAATTATTATTATAAATTATCTTAAATTTTCATTTTTTTATTATAATTTAAAATCTTTTTAAATATATTAATAATAAACCTTTAAATTTATTACGCTTAATTATTATTTTTTAAATTTATATTATTATTATTATAAACGTTATTTATAAAAATTTTATTAAAATAAATTAATAAAAAAAATAAAAATTAAACATTTAAATAAATTTTTTTATAATTTTATAAATTATTATTATTATAATTATTATAATTTTTATCGTAATTATTATTAAATCTTTTTTTAATATTATTTTAACGCATTAATTCTTTATAATTAACGTTATAAGATTAATTTTTAAAATATTATAAATAATTTTAATAATTATTAAAATTTAATGCATTTTTAATAATATTTAATATATAATTAACTTTATTTTTCTTTTTTTATTTTTATTAAAATAATATTAATAAAATTTAATTAATTTTAAATATTTATTAATAAATTAATTTATAAATTTTAATTATAAAATCATTTTTTTAAATGCGTATCATTTATTTTTTAAGCTAATATTTATCGTTAAAAAAATAAAATAAATAACTTTTAAATATAATTTAAATAAAATAAATAAATATATATTTAAATTTAATATTATATAATATATAAAATAATTAATTATATTAAAATTAAAGTTTTTTAATTATAACCGAAATATTATATATATAAAATATATATATAATTAATTTATATAATTTATTTTTTAATTACTTAAAAATAAAAATTATATTTTTAAAATTTTAAACTTTATATATATTTATATAAAAGAAAATAATGTTTATTAAGTTTTAAATATTAATTAAAATATCATTAAAATAATATTTATTTATTATATTATCATTAAATTAATCGATTAATAAAATAAAAATTTAATATAATTATTTTATATTATTATAAGCATTTATTATATAATAAAATAAATTTTAAATAATAATTTAATTATAAAAAACGCAGAAAATTATTTAATAAAAATAAGTAAAATTTAATTAAATATCGTAAAAATTTTATTAAAAAGCAAATATATTATTATATAAAAACTTTTAATAATAAAAATTAAGTATAATAAAATATAATTATTTTTTTTTAATAATAAAAAAAAGGTTATATAAATAATATTTTTTTAAATAAAAAATATTATTAATAAAAATAATTATTAACGTTAATTTAATAAAATAATAAAAGGATAAATAAAATTAATTAACTTTTAATCGCGTTTAAATATTATTAAATAAAAAGTAATAAATTATTTAAATAATATAATATTTAATATCGTTATTAAATGCTTAAAAATAAAGCATTAAAAATTATATAAAAGTATAATAAAAATATTAAATATAAATTAAAAATAATATTATAAGTAAAAAAATTAACACCGTTAATAAATATAATCGTTTAATAATAATTATAATATAAAAATTAAATATAAAGTATTTTCTTAAAATAAAAAAATATTTAAATTAAAATTTATAATTTTAAATATAAATATAAATTAATTAATAATTTTAGATTATAATTATTTTATATAAAAAATTTTAATATATAATTATTATATTTTAAATTTAATAAATAAATTCATTTAAATAATAAAAAAAAAATATATTTAAATTAATTATTTTTAAAAAAAACATTAAAATGCATTTATATTAATTTTAAAATATAATATATATATATTTTTATATAATTATATTTCCTATTAAATAGCTTTTAATTTATTAATATTTTATTTTATTTATTTTTTAATATATATAATGTTATTTAATTTTATTTAATATTAAATTATTTTCTCGTAAAGTATTTTATTAAATATTAATTTTAATTATATATTTAATACGTTATATTTTTATAAATAATCTCGTAAATTATAATATTTATTAATATGCAAATTTATTAAATTTATTTAAATTAAATTTAATAAATGTATTTTAAGTTATTTATTATAAATACGTTACGTATTTAAAATTAAGAAATTATTAAAATTATATTTTATTAATAATATTTATAATTTTTTTATTAATTATATTAGCTTAAAATATATTAATTTATTTATATTTATAATAAAATTAAATATATTTTTCTTTATATTAATTTATATATAATATATATAATTAATAATTTTATGCTTTTTTTATAATATAAATAAAATACGATAATTATTTTATTAATTTATAAACTTAATATATTTTTCTTTTAAAATATTATTATAAATAATATAAAATATAATTTAATTAATATTATTATTATTATTAAATTTATTAATATTTATTAAAAATTTAAAATAATTTTATAAATATTAAGCTAAAATTAATAAAAATAAATTAAAAGTATATTTATAATTTATCGTTTTATTACGTTTTTACGTAATTACGCTTATTATTATTTAATTTTTTAATTTTATTTATTATTATTTTATTTATATAATTTAATAATATAAAAGCTTTAAATTTTAATAATTTATTTTTTTTTTAAATCGTTAATTATTATTATTAATTAAATTTTTATAATTAATATAAATTATATATAAGTTATAAATAATATTTTAATATTATAATTTATTTATATTAATTATAACCGAAATTTTAATTTATTTATAATAAAAAAATATTAATTTAATATATTTATAATTAAAAAATTTAATTTATTAATATTATATTATAATATTATATAAAAATATATATTAATATTAGCATAAATTTTAAATTTATAAAAATAAAACTTTTAATATTTATTTATATATTATATATAATTTAATTTTAAAACCGTAAAAACTTTTTCCGTTATATTTTTATTAAAAAATCTTTTTTTTTACCGTTATCGCATTATTTTTAAATATCATTTAAT
>KZ111703.1:0-18833 GCA_002120315.1 Hypoxylon sp. CI-4A | reverse complement strand
TTTTATAAATTAAATTTATTTAAAAATATATATAAAATAAATTATATAATTTAATTATAAAACTTTTAAACTTATAATTTATTAAAAATAAATATAAATTATAAATATATATTTATTAATTATATTAATTAAAATAATAAAAGCTTATAAAAAGGATATAAATAATATATATATGCTATAAATGTGAGGCAAATTAACCAGCCACTTAATTCCAGCCACCTTATATTCTAGCAATATAAGGGGTGAGCGTACTTAACGTGATAATTAAAGTGAGCTCATAATGTACTAGAATTATACATACTTACATAGTAGCTATATACCCCCCGGAGAAGCAGAAAAAGGGAATGCCAACTTAAAGATGAGAGCATTCAAAACTTGGGTGAGAGTATCTCTGGATGTTCTTGTGTTGTAGAAGTTGTATATACTAGGTAACTTGGTAACGGAGTACCTGTCATCATTTTAGAGTGTGACCTTAGAAAGGGTTTTATGTGGTGAGAACGTATATGGTTAATGATATATCTGACTGTACATGTTATGGGAGCGGTAAGGTATAATGGATGAATCGTATAGACCTCCTTGAACCTGCTGTTCTTGGGATCACACATAGCGTCAAAGGCCATCCAACCTCTATCATAGAACCTGGGAACAACAATGGACCTTACTGGATAGAGAGTCCCATCGATCAAAAAGTCCATAGCAACAAATTTTAATACAGTGACCCCGTATAGTTGATAGTAAACACAAACCTGGGCAACCATAGGTACCCTGTGGCCCTCGTGAATAGTTCCTGACTGAAAGCGGTCCCTGCCGCTTCAGGTTTGAGTCCCATTTGGATTGGAGCTTTTACTACCTAAATAGCTTTTCCTTTACTTCATTTCTTTCCCACTGGGCGACCCAGGAAAGCACACTTCCCTCATCTCATCGCACGAAGTGGGATTTGGTCCTCTCTATCACCAACATACCGCGATCCCGAAGTCTTCTCTTTCGGATCCTAAGCAAAAATCGTCTCTGGTTCGCTTCTAGCTAAAGCCATCGTAAGTAATCGTGATTACATCTACCGCTAATCGCGTCCATCTGGACTTGTCTGGCGAAATTTGGTTCCATCTTCTAACATCTGGTTCGCAATTCTAGGTCTCAACCCATCATCCGACAAAATGTCCCACCCTAACCCGCACGCCACCGACTGGCTGGGACGCACCTATCCCTACCAGTACCAGTACTTCTCCGGCTCCTACATCGCAATGATACGCAACGTCTCAAACGCATTGGGTCTACACAGAGACCATCCGGACTTCAATCGTCAGCATCTGCGACTGAGCAAGGCTTGCTTCCAAATGAGCTTGCTTCTGCGCGATGTATACGCCACAAGCGTGCTGGTAAACAACAGCGTATCCCCTTTCCTAGAAACCGTTACCTACCTCGTCAAGAGCTTCGCGACACGATTCGGTCTGAACCCTGCTCCCATGTCGGCGCTCTTGTCGATGACCGTGGCAGATCTGATGAACATTTGGATGACGAGGGGCCACTATTCGGTGAACAGCTCGCTGGGTTCCGATGTTGAGACGTGGCGTTTCTGGACCAACATGATCCTATCTACCTAGGATACGCCATGGTTGTATGGGTATGAGAGCCGCATAGGCGATTTCGGATGGATACGAATATGAAGTTCTAGGTTCTAGGTTCTAGGTTATTGTTTGGCAGGAGGACAGGTCGTTGCAGCCAATACTGTATCCATGAAGGATCAGGCTAAGTCTTGAGAGGACATATGTACACCTAGCCATTCCATCCACAATACGCAAAGCATCACACACATGAGCAAGTTTCGCATTAACCTGACCACAGACCCCTTGTAACCACCAACCTCCCTGTTTTTATTCAAAGGAAACCGGCTGTCTCCTCTTACGATCGACTTTTAGTTCGAACACGTCGAATCTCTGGTACCCGCCAGCGATATCGTGATACTGTTTCCCTTCTATACAGTCTTCCAAGTTGACGTCCGCATACAGGATACCTTCGGTCTCTTGAAGTAAGTCCCTTTCCTCGAGCGCCAAAGTTTTAGAATCAACGGTAAAGCCAGGGAGTAACGTCCCCGTCGTATCGAGAAACATCGTCGCGCCCCTCGTAGAACTTTGAAGTCCTTGCTTTACAACATCCGGCGAGCTGGCCCCAGCCGCAACCTCCTTGATGGTGTCGTCACCGAGGACACCAGCGCAGAGGACACCAAAACATTTTGCTTCAAAGCAGTGGGCCGCTGCCCGCGTTCGATTTGCGGCGACGTTATCGTAGTTGGCACCGGGGGCAACACTTGGAAGCGAAGATTTCCCCTCATCCACATTTCCACTTCCATTGACGTCTTCATTTCTAGCATCGGAAACAGTAACCAGGGGTAGTCGCGTAGGCCAGATAGCCGGCCAAGAGCTAATATGGATCTGTTCCCCCTGAGCCGTCAACGTGTACCGCGCGAGGGGATTCGTGTTCTCCCCGCAGATAAGGACCCCGATCTTGCCGAACGCGGTATCGGCTACCTGGAGACCATGACCATCCCCTGGCGCCCAGGTCAGTTTCTCGTAGAAAGTAGGCATGAGCTTTCGATGATGGACCAGGACCTCGCCGTCCGCCCCGATGAGCACGTTCGAGTTGAACAAGGTGGCGCTGCTGTATCGCACCTTCTCCGAGAACCCTAGACTCACGAGCACACCAAGCTGCTTCGCCGTCGCGCGGATGGCGTTTATCTCGTCGCCGTCTACGTAGATAGACTCGAGTGCCATGCGCTTGAACAGGTCGTGGTTTTCAATTGGCGCTCGGAGAGCACTCCAGATGGGGAATGCGGGGATGTAAGACTCAGGGAAGACGACGAGGTTCGCCTCGTTTCCCGCGGCCTCCTGTATCAGCGATATTGCTTTAGCTGTTGTCGCTTTTGCGGAGAGGAAAACGGGAGAGACGTGGCAGGCGGCGATGCGGGTTGGTTTGCCCATTGTGGTTCCCATGGTGGTTCAATATCGAGGGTTGCTGTTATACTTGTAGGATGCCGATGAACGATGACCTTCTTGATCAAACTCTTCTTAAAACGTATGTTCGTCTCTAGATCTAAATAATAATCTGGCTTCTCAATAACCGAGGGTGTCGGGCTCTGTGTCTGGTAGCCGGGATTTGCTCATGGGCGAAACTGCTTCGTGGCGACGAGGGGCATCGCACGATGCCGAACCCTTTGCTGAATTCCGAATGCTGTCAGCCTATTTGATCGCTATTCCCTTATATCTCAACGCCTATTTCAGATAGTATGTCTTTATTATTTCGTTAAAATCTAGTATGTGTGATGAAGAGGATTTGATAATGCTCTGTTTGCGTTTGATAAGAACCAATGCAAACGACAATTACTTGATTTGGACAGCTGAAGTGCATGCATAGGGCCTGTAATGGTCAATGCAGGTGACTCAACCGCGGATCTTGCCGCAAATTGATCATGGCCTCCTCCGTTTACCTCGACTCAACATGTCTTCTCCTAGAGGGCTGTCTTTCACTTGAGAATAATTCTACTGTTTAATATGTTAAAGTTAAGACTCTATTTCAGAGGTTTTGGTAAGTGGGAAATTTGCATCTAAAGTTGAGACAATTCTGATGGTTCTACTACTAACTTCGTATAGGTCCGGCCAATTATAAAGCCCCGCGTTTGACGTTTTCCTCCGATGGGACCCTCCGACAAGTGCCCACCACCGAAGCTACGGTCAAAGACGAAATCTCGGAGGATCCATAAGCGTAAAAAGGGTCCACTACGTTCCGATGGCAAGCTAAAGCAGACGGTTTTAAGACGGCCGCTGCAAGATCTGGGATGTAACAAACAACTGAAGTTTGCCGTTCCACGAAGCTCGGACTCGGACGATAAAGACAAATCCCACCCGACCGTACCACGACATTATTCTAAAGACCATGATCATAAGCAGAAATCGCAAGATGTCTCAGCTTCGGACGATGGAGAAAGCTTAGAAGGTACTAAAGGTACTCTAAAGCTTCCCCGTGCACCGTAGTTGCGACATCATTGCTGACCAGTTAGAAAATAGCCGGAGACATACCAATAGTATCATCATCATTACCAGAAGGTGCCAAAACTCAATGTCTACCTAAACCCGCACCAATAAAACCACCACCCAAAAAGGGGCGAAAACCACACCCACATAACAATGCGGCTGAGCGGCGACTTAGAAAAAGACGGTTTAGAGAGGATGTAACAACAATAGAAATATTAAATCCGGAGTTACTTATGGAGGCGGGAATTATAGATCCAAATTTGTACTTGGAGCGAGCTGGATTATCGACTCCAGGCTATCTTGCGGAGCTTAGAAGTGATGGATGAGATTTTGGAATACATATTAACGGAACCAACTCATATACCTGAATATTTAAATGAAAGATTTAATGTTATAATTTGACAGCGAAACGAGTCCTCGCATATTCACCATAGTGATAGAACAACCACGGCACGGGTGTGAATGCGAGACAGACAAACCCTAGCACCGAGTTACCCCAGCCCAGGCCCAGCTTCGAATACAGCGGCGTGGCAGCAAAGGTCAAGAACGCCCCGAAAGGACTCCGGATGATGACGTTCGCCGCCAAAGCTGAGGCAGCCCCTTGGGCTCCAAAGGCATCCACGAGATACGCATTCGACGGCAGCAGGACGAACAGCGCTCCAACTCCCACGATAAATGTGCCGACCTCGGGGACAATCCAGTGCGTCCTGTAGTATGCACTCCACCCGTACAAGAAGAAGCCAAGTGGCGTGACGGGTGCGATCCACTTCATCAGGATGAGGCGCTTCTCGGGTTTCGCGACCGTACCCCCTCGGTTGAGCAACCTGTCACTTGCGACCATGAACAGTACGAGTCCGCAGAGCATGCCGATGCCGAGGCCTAGGTATGCCAAGCCAGAGGAACTAGGGCTGAAGCCGTACTGGCCCTGGAATATACTTGGGAACGTGGTGAAAAGGAGGAATATCAATCCGAAGATGAAACCTCCGTAGAGCGATATTAAGAGCGTGACAGGTGAGAAGACAATCATTTTGGCGGGACGGACCACCGCGCGGATGAGCAGCTCACGGGGGGATAATCCAGTGTCGAGCTTAGATTTAAGCTTGGTGTTCCCCGTCTCCTTGCGGAGGCGTTCTGTCTTTCGCTTCAACAAGACTGTCGCGTTCGTCTCTCGAACGAATATTATGGAGGCCAGTGTTAGTGAGCCGGACTGTGATGCTCGGCGTTAGCGGGGGAACAACAGTAGATGTGATAGAACACTCACCATAATAAGGATAATCCAAAATGTCCACCGCCAGCCGATGTCTTGGGACACGAAACCGCCGATGATAGGCCCAATCGTCTGCGCAATACCCCGTTAGGAAATTTCTTCATCTCGGGACAGATATGCATGTAGACTCACCGGTCCCAAAAGCGGCCCAACAATCAACATCGACATCGCCGCGCCTCGCCTCTCCAACGGCGTCACGTCAGCGACCGTGCCGCCCCCGATCGCTATGGGGCCGGCACACGCACACCCCGCGATGAATCGGAAAACGAGAAACATGCCCGTGTTCGTGCTGAGCGCGCATCCTAGCGTGAACCCGAAGAAGACCACATTGCAGAGGTGGTAGATGGGCAGACGTCCGTACAGCTCCGACAGCGGCGCGAGGAACAGGGGCCCGAACATGAACCCCAGCACGTAGATGCTGACTGTGAAGGTGGACACTACCGAGTCCGTGATGCGGAATTCTTTTGCTAGCGAGGCTGCTCCTGGTGCGAACATGGTGGCTGCTAGGTTTCTGAAGGGTAAAAATGGCTGTTAGAAAGAACTCGCATGTTTTGCCTTGGTGGGATTTGTAAAAGACACCAGAGCGGAAAGGCGACGATTACTTACGCGAGGAGGACGAAGGTACTGGCATATCCGACATGGAGAGTCTTCTTCAGCGTCGACCAGTTCAGAGGGTTCGCTGGATCGCTGGGGCCGTCCCAATCGACAATATTAGGGTCTGGAGTGTCGTTCCCTGTCTTTATCTCTCCCTTCTCGACCTCCTGTTCTGTGGTAACCCCAGAGTCATCCATTGTAGTCACCTCTTTTCCAAAACTGGGATTTTGGTTCATGATAGATCACTGGTTGGGGGCAACTGAAGGGAATTCCATAAGCTAGAACTGCATTAAATGATTCTGAGGAAGAATGAACTAGAGAAAGGCGAATTGAATTAGATACATGTTAATCATCGGACAGTTCTAAGTACGTCTTGAGTAGTCGAGCTAGATGTGCTGGATTTGCTGGATGCAGTAGTTATATAGCCATGACTGCTACCAGATAACGTGATTTCTTTTGATGTTAATGCCGTAATGGCCGACAGGCCGATGCTTTCGCCGATATTTTCGCCGCCATACTCCTCTATCGCCAAGCCATACCCGGAGGTAAACTATCGGTGCGGACGGTCGGACGATCAGATGGCTATCGCCGCCCACCTAGGTAACCGAATCGGGCATCCGGACTGCGCCGATCCTTAACTGATCGATTATATAATAGCCATTATTTTTATTGATATTAGGAATACTCTAATGCATGTTATAGTGGAAGGTTGAAAATGGTACAATACCAATATCCGAACGGATGGATTTGTTAAGCAGAATCTGCGAACCTCTTTCGCCGCGCCGAAGTAGGATCTTCGGTTGGTCACTCGGTCCATACGATTGGTTTTCACTGATTGATGCGATGCCCGATCACGCCCCCATTTAGCGTCCGTTTCGCTCAGATTACCGACATATTGTGGTGGTACGAAGCTGCCACGGGGACTTAGGTTCTTTGGTCAAGAGCTGAGAAGAACAAATGACGTAGATTACAAGTTCCACTGGAGGAATCAAATATGAATTATTTTCAGTTTAGATGAGGGCCTTCCAAATTACAATCGCCCTTCACCTTAATCCCAAATTCGAAGGTGCAAGGGAGAGACATGTTTGAGGCAAGTAGGCCAATAATAAAACGATCAAAAAGCCGGGATGGCTACTTGGACGCTGATTGGACAATAACCGCGATGAACAACACCGAGCATGATAAGATCCACAGTAGGATCAGGATTGCGGCGCCAACAATAAAAAGGTCCCAAAAGCAAGGGTGATGTTTGAATGCTACTCACGTTTGGGAAAGAGAGTGCGGTAATTGCCGCTCTAAGAGACACAAGATAAAAGAAATATATAAAGAGACTTCGCTGTTGGGTAGTTAATAAGATGGAGATTGAAAAGCCTGCGGATTGCCCATCTTCCACCCAAGATTCTCGTGGGTGCCGTTTGCCATGAAGTTTGGCGTTTTCTTCCTCGCTTGTACCCTAGGGTCTCTGAGCGCTAATGCTCTTCCAAGTCCGACCCTTGTTACGGAAGCTCCTCAAGTAATTAGTTCGCGGGACCTATCCCTCGATACCACAATTCCAGATGTGTTAAGGCTCAGCGAATTGTACGGCGCGCCCGATAACGACTTCGGCTGCAAGAGTGATCGGAATCCTGTCATCATATTGCACGGGCTCTCCGCGAATCGCGATGTCGACCTCAACATGCTGCAACAGGAACTCAACAAACGGGGTTATTGCACATTCTCTCAAACGTATGGCGCCTGGGATCTGGTTGCTTGGATTGGCGGGTTGCGGACCATGTCAGACTCGGCGCAAGACATTGCTGCTTTCGTAAAGGAAGTAAAGGATAAGACGGGCGCGGATAAGGTCGATATCGTGGGCCACTCCGAAGGTGGCGTCCAGGCCATCTACGTGCCGATGACGCAGGAGGGCATCTCGGAGATTGTGGAACACATCGTGGCGCTGGGACCAGCGATCCACGGCGCAAAATACTTTGGCTTCACGGATCTATGGTACATCGGCGGGAACGTCACCAGGGATATCGCGAAGGTGGTTCAAGACACGCTTGGCTGCCCTGCATGCGACGATATGATGACTGGCGGTGCTGTTTACACCGTCTTCAAAAATGCCGATAAGATTGTGCAGCCGGGGAATAAAGTCACAGTCATCATGTCCAGATCCGACAAGCTGGTATCTCCAGAGGTTAGCATTATCGACGAGCCGGAAGCCACTAACGTCTATGTTCAAGACACATGTCCCGATGACAGCGTTGGACATGCAGGCTTGATGTGGGATACGAGCGTTTGGAGGTTGATAGTGAATGCGTTGGAAGAAAACAACGATCCCGTGTGGGCATGCGAGCAAGGGCTTCCGATATAATGTAACTAGGGGTCTTATTTCTGTACCATATAAATGCATCTATAATAATCAAAACAACTTCCAAGAATATTTTGCCGTACATACCTACCTATCTGCCCGTGGAGCTGCTAGAATGGTTAGGAACCATACAGTAAACACAGGTTCAGCTCCGAGTCTTTAGCTTTAGATCGACGACACCCCTGTTGGTGCTGTAATAGATTTGAATTATCGAGTCTATTCTTAGAGAGGTATGTATAAGCGTGTAAACCCCTTCCTCAGGAGATGACTACCTAGGTAGTTAGCTTATGTAAGCTAGCCTCCTTATTAGTATTCGTGACAAAGATCCCGAGAGACCTTCAAAGAGAGTAAGTTCTGGGGCATTTCCACATAATTCTGATAGTTTCAATAAATGAAAACGTATTTCGGGTCGGGGGCCTAATCCTTCTAGTTCGGTACTTCCATGCACATGGCTTTTTTGTTAAGCGTCTAAGAATAGGGGGCCCCTGTTTCTCGAGTACTTATATTTACAAAACAGATAAAAGGAAATTTACATGATTGAATAGTTTACTCTTAGCGTAAGTAGGTACCTAGTTATGATTCCTGGGATATTTTACTAACCTCCTTGTATCGTTACTCTTAATGGTTTAGGAAAGCCCCTCAATAGAGAGCGTTCCTTAGGTATAATTACGAATCACTTATACTTAATCGTAAAATATAGATAGCCACAGCTCTCCCTGATCTCGATAAGCCGAGTGTGGTTTAATGAAGGTAGTAGTCTCAGATTTATCCTATGCAGTCTCATAACCTGGGTATATAGCCTCACTATCCTTCAGCTGATCATGCACTATATTACCATTTCTCCATGACATATAAGCTACTATTCCAAGCGAATAATATAGCGACCTCCGTTTTACCCCATGAGAATCACCAGAATAACTCGGCGCATGGGTCAGGTGCATACTTCACCGTGACCTGGCTCGGAAACTCGTTCTTTAGTTTGAGGTAGATAGCGTGTGCCTGGGCACGGAAGCTACCAAATGCCCAAAGTATCTCGTTGGATCCATCTCCAACGTTAAATATGATGTATTCGGTATCCCAGTAAATGCACCATCGGGCTTCAAACAGCCAGGTAAGGAACTTCGGGTCGGCTATCTTGCTGCTACCCCGAATTATTAAAACTCTCGACTGTCCATGGTTGGGAATGGATCTAGTGCGAATGCGATGGCGGATAACTTTGGTCGGATAGTCGTGGACTGTGAACGGTTGGATGGCATTCTGTGCGAGGAATTTATCCACCGCGGCTGTCGTAAAGAACGTCAATGAAGCAGCTGAAGTGTACGTGCTGACCCTTTTTGAGGTGTGATTGATAGCTAGCGGCGGATTGATATGCGAAGCGTAGACTTCGCCTATTCCTCGTATAGCTCCCAGCAAATCGGAAGTCGTGCAGTATGGAGGAAGTCCGGTGATCCAGAGCCTAACATTATGACTCTCCGGAATGTCCGCTGCGTTGTTTCGGTCAAGGGTACGATTCCCTTGATACGTTTCGCTATGTAGTGACAAACGCTCGTTGGTGCAATTGAATGATCCGTTAGGAGTGGGATAATAGGGGACAAAATTCGGGGTGCTGGGAATATCCCGTTGATAGGGGGCTTTGCCTTCGCTTCCCAAGGAGACCAAGTCACTGGGATATCCCCAGATCGTGTTGACTTCGTGTTCCTCAAGCTCTTCCTCGGCATCGGCTACTGCGCTGCTTATGAGGTTTCTGGATGGACCTAGTTCTAGTAGTCGTCGATACTCGTTCAGAGTCTTACGCGAGGATAGACCGTCTTGTACAAACGCATTGATAACGACTGACGGAATAATCTTAGTTAGAGCAATGGTATATGGTTTTGAGGTCAAGCCTTGCCGTAATAATCACATATGCTATGTTGAAAATAGTATGAAACTTACTGTGGGGTTGGCTATTTTCGTCGTGAGCCGTTTGGTCTGCATCAGCTTGGAAATATTTGTTGGCCATAATGGTAGTACAGATATATGGTTGGGATATGTCGAAATAGAATGGAAAGAACCAGCGTATCCTTGGTTAATATGTTCGTGATTGATTGATGAATCTGTGTGCGCAAGATGGAAGCTAGTGTGATAGAAGTTAAAAATGAAGAGGGGATAGGTGACCAGAATTGGGAGTAGAATTAAAAGGAAAGACAGTAGCTTAGTAAAATCATATATACTATGCTAACATTTATAAGGCAATGAAGAGACGCTGTTTTCTTGATGCCTGAGAAACAATGCTTCAGGCCAAAGTATCAACCACCTAAGGGTGTCTCCGGGGGCAACCATAATATAGTGGATGCCAATTCGCGTATGGGGGTTCTTATATACTGGCCGTTCATAAAGCAATCCAACTCGTGTTAATGAATGTGTACTAATTTAATTTCTAGAATATGCACTAAGGAACTTAAGCTAAGTGTTTTAAGGATGGATTTTATGGTTATTAAAGAGTTGCCTAAGATTTTTGTATTTGATAGATTATAATATTAGATCTGTTTAATAAGATTCTTATTTGAGCGGTACTCTATAGTATTCCCACAAACGTGTAGGGGTATGGAAGATGATCTTTTCGGACGAAGAGAGTTGTAATATATGGGTAACTAGGTACTCTAACTGAATAGCCAATACCAAGGAAGAAAGGAGCGTCAAAAGTCACTGAAGTTGTTGGCTCAGGGAAATAACGTTAGGTCGCAGCTCCGCCGCAGCTTGGACACACCAGAATAATCTAGTATAGAGAGAATGAATCTATTTATGCTTGACTTTCGTGGTGCTGCGCACCTTTTTATACCTTATAGCGGTCGCTGTGTCTGATCTTTTCGTTGCCATCTTAGTCCAGTCAACTACAGTCTCATTATGAATGGATCGTTCTTTAAGGTAGGTTTAAGAAGAATCGTCGTATGGAATGTGTTAGACTTCTCGTTGAATTACCGTGGCCAGGTTGTTGGAGCTCCATTTGGACACCCACCCTGAGACATAACTGGGAGATCTAAAATACTAGATGTTTTTGTTCTAATCAGTGCTAAAGGGTGTGATAAAGCTTTGAGGTTAAGATTCTGAAATTCGAATATCAGGTAGGAAAGCAAATAGAAAAATGCAAAGTCATGAATTAGGCAGCTGAGATCAAAACTCTAACTCGCTTTTCGGGGCCTATGTTGGATATAAGAAAATAGTACCTCTTACGTAAAGGCTGAATCATCAAGGAAATAGGGGTGACTCCTATTTACAACCCCCCAGACGGCTGGCCATTTGCCATTGAACCTTAAGCCTGCCAAAACCCTGGAAATTGATTACATAATACCATATAAAGACACCATCTATTGCTAACATAATCATAATATTAATGATATAATACGACAAAACACAGTATAAAGGTACAGTGTATTACACATACTTTTCACTAGTCTAATCTAATCATCACATAACATCCCTAATCTTATACAAATAGGCGATTTAAAAAGACGATTATGCGATCGCAAACGCATTAGATTTACTACTTATTTACACACTTATTTTACTGAAGATTAGATGTTTTGAAAGACGATTTAGGGGTTGATTTATGTAGCTATTTAGGATTGTTTTGAATAGCGGTTTTAACAGCAATTTAACTGGTTATTTGGCAATCTAAGGGTATATTTAAGGATGTATTTGAGGATTTAATAGGTATTATTTACTAACGAACAAGGCGCGCGCGTCTTGCGAAGTAAACTGCTATTAATTTGACTGCTGTTGATTTGACTGCTGTTGATTTGATACTGCAAATCGCTTCAATTGTACAAGTAAATATAATTACAGCGGTCTTACAGTGCTAAATACCCTATATTTACAGGGAGCTCATATATTATGTCATCAATTTTCAAGGGTTTTGGCGGGGTTAAGGTTTAATGGAAATAGCCCACCAAACCCCACCCCCTGCGAAATCGGTGGCATAATGGGGAAAGGATATACTGGGTTCGCGACTTGCTAACTAATTTAAATGCTATCTAAAAGATCGGGATATATTAAGAACTATTGCTGACGTATATAACGCGGGAATATCCAACAGCGTAAGTCCGACCAAGTCAAGTCAATCCAGATGGACAGCATGATTAAGCTATTGCATAATGGTAACGAAAATGGTAATGATAATTCAAAGGATAAAGATCAATTGTATATTTGTACGACTTTTGATAGAATGTAATGCAACCCGGGTTACGCGGAGTAACAAAAAGGGGGAAGGAGAAAGCTATGTCCTAAGCAAATCGACAGACGATATGGTAGTGCCACGAGTTAGTCCAGGTCTCACGCCAAAGCAGTGCGGTCGATAACTCCTTAGAGGATTCTACTCGTACGGAGAAAATATAGCATTGTCACACCAGGAAGAGATTTTAGTGAAAATTAATGTATTTGTGAGTACAACTAGCCAGCCATCATATTGTTGATAACCCTATTCTCTAAAGCGCCTATCTAGCTTTAGCTTTATACTCAGCATTAGCAATCTTCCATTAGCCACTTCCATATCTATAGTAACTATGAATTCTAGCCACTAGTAATGCCCGGAGCCACTCTATGCACACGGGTCGGGTGCGTAGCTCACGGAAATCTGGTTGGACAGGTGACGCTTGAGCTTGCGATACACAACATGCGCCTGCGCGCGGAAGCTGCCAAACGCCCAGATCACCTCGCCCCGTTCCTTTTCTCGCGTAAACGTTACGAAATCGGTGTCGTAGTAAATGCCCCAACGATTCGTAAATAACATTCTAAGGTAATCTGGATTTACCACCCTGTGACTGCCGCGAATGACTAGAACCCTTGATTGCCCATTGACAGGGATGGGCTCGGTCCGGATGAGGTGACGAACTACCATGGTTCTGTATCCTTGGATCACGAGAGGCTGCGTGACTTGCTGGTTCATGAACGTGTTGGCGGCGGCTTCGGTAAAGAATGTCAGCGAGGCGGTGGATGTATGTGTACCGATTTCCATCAATGGGCCATCAACCCGGGGAGGTTTTATGTGCGAGGCATAAACCTCACCAATCCCATGGATTGATTGTAGTAGGGCCGACGTTGTACATGTCGGTGGGAGACATGTAATCCAAATTCGAACGTTCATGGAGTCGGGGATATCAGCGCACTTGTTCTGGGTTAGGGTTTGGTTTCCCCTATATTTCTTCTTGGAAAGGCGTTGCTTTGGGATGGCCGACTCGTTGAATAGACCGGCTTGGAAATTATCAGAGGAGAAAAAAGGGGCGAGCGGGATGGGCTGGGTTGCCAGTTGTTCGGTAGGATAAATGAATCCATAATTGCGCAGATTTGGGATGTGGTCGTACGTGATCGCTGGCATGTGCGTTTGTTGGTGATATTCTGCAGAACTACCACTTTTTCTCTCGACTTGATCATCGTTATGCTCATGTAACATGCCACTGATCAGGTTATTCGAAGGCGGGAGGCCTAGTCCTTCGCGATAGGCATTGAGTTGTTGACGTGGGCCAAGGTCTTGAATGAACGCGAGTAGTTGGGCTGTGTGCAAGTGTGAATTAGCGGACATATGATCATTATTAAGAATAGAAGAACATTGTTGCTAAGACTTACTGCGATCACCAAGTGTCGCGCTTGTGTCAAGAATGTGATTATCCATAGCTCCCATTATGACAGCGTGAACAGTTCCTACACTTATGAGGTTTGACTGCAAATAAATTAGCATCAGTCATGTAAGAAAAACTAATATTCTAATCACCTACCTTAGATATTTGGTAAATGCGTTCTCCTACTTCAATGGAATCGCAAATCTCACGAGGATAGGACGGGTTGCAATGTCGAAGAAGAAACGGTGGATGAAAATTCAAGAGAGTTAAAATTTATCATATCAAATACGTACGGGGAGCATATTAAATTCAATGGACGCGGCTTTAAGGCCCCATAAGGGGGATGCATGAAGATTGTTTGCGCAATAGTAATAGAGTGAATGAGAATTCGAGTATCAAGGCTGCAGGACAACTTGTCCGTTGCCTAGGTTTCTAGGTGATTATTCTTATATACCTAGGTAGGTAACCTTGCTAGGAAAAATAATGCCTTGTATCCACTAAACGCGTAGTATATGCTATTATTGCGACTTGAATTCGACACCAGGTCTTGTCTAATATAGGTTCTCAGGTAGGCAGTAAGATATTTGGATGAACGGAATTAATCGGAACACAATGTTAGTATCTCAATATAGAATAGGATATAACGCTACTTCGTAAAAATCATTTCGACATTTTATAAGAATCTAAAGGCCAGTGTTCGCGCACGCTGACGGAGTGACTCTGCTAAGGACCCAGAAAATACTGGCTTCTACCCCTTTCTTGACTATTCGCAAGATACAATTACCAGCTGATACCACCACATGCGGAACCGGATATCAAGTGCGTGAACAAGGATCTGCCGCGTATTTAACTGTAACTGACTCCGAGAAATGATTCCTTAGGCCAACAAAGACGGCGTGCGCTTGTGCCCGGAAGCTCCCAAAAGACCACACAATTTCGTTCTCCTCCCCCACTCGTCGGAACTCTACAGTATCAGTGTCGTAGTGAATGCCCCATCGCCGTGTGAAGATGCGAGTTAGATTAATCGGCGTCACGACTTCGGGATCTCCCGTTATTACTAGGACCCTCGATTGGCCCTCAACAGGTATGGGACGCGTCTTGATGCGATGCCTCATGATCCTAGCTCTGTATCCCTGTACGATCAAGGGCTGCATGAACTGCCTAGCTAGAAGCTCGCGTGTTGCAGACGCCTCAAAGAATGTTAGAGACGCTGCGGAGTTGTACCGACCCGTTTTCGTTGCCGAATCGTCGATCTTTGGCGGGAGGATATGAGAAGCATATACTGGCCCAACATTCCAGATAGCTCTCATTAAAGATGCTGTTGTACAGTCGGGCGGCAGTCCGGTAATCCACAGTCTAACGTTCAGTTCGTCAGGAATTTCTGCAGGACGATTGCGACTCAGATCCCGGTTTCCGAGATAAGTTTCGCCCGGAAGTGGCTGAGTCCTTCTGATCCAGTTCTGAAGAGCACTCGGTTGGGGAGGAGCTACGGACGCATTCGAAGAGTCCGAAGAGTCCGAAGACTCGGTAGCTTGGGATGTTGGTGTCTCGTTGGGTCCATCGCCAGCTTCATGTACTTCATCTAGTGCGTCGACTTCCGGGGCCAGAGGCTGTGGTGTCTGATGAGGACGGTCTTGATCGAGAGTTGCGCTTCCGTTTTCCTCGACTTCTAGAAATCGGCGCGACCCACTGCTGATTAGATTCTGTGAGGGACCTAACCCGAGTTGTTGGCGATGTGCATTTAGAGCATCTCTAGACAGCCAGTCTCGGACGGTGGCGTAGATGATAACTAACAAGAGAAGTTAGATATGCTTGAGACATATAGAAAATATTGCCCTAGGCAATCTAGTTCTCGCTCGGAAAGGAAGTTTGACTTACGGCGCCCATCATTGGGATTAGTAGCATTGGGTTCAGGGGAATCTTGGTCCTGAGGTTGGGCCATATTGACGATTGTTTAAGAATATGCACGGAGTGTCAAAATGAAGTTTCTTATGGGGATGTCAGGTATAAAACTACTGAGGGAAATTGGAAATGCCATTTTAAGTAGAAAATGAAGGGGTGCTTCTCAGGGGCCCCAGTCACAATATTCAGTGTTAACAGAGCAAGCACCGAGTAAATATCTCTGGATGCGATGATGACGAAGAGAGTAGTGGGTATACCGACACCGAACTGAAGACACGGCGTGACTTGCCTTACCCAGGAACGCCGATATCCTCGTATATTCTATAACGCACCAGCATACCGTTAGTCCTTGAGTCAATCTGATTCTTCCCGCCTTCATATATCTGTATATGCCCAATAGGCCCAGTCCTGACACAGCGTATAGCTTAATATCGGGAATCTTCCATGACAAGGGAATCTTGGCTTTGTCCTTAGTCATGGTATGATAAAATTTGGGAGAACTATTGAATGCGGGTAGAATCACATCTACTAGCAAAATTTGTAATATCCGAACGACCTTTATATTCGTTCCAGTCGTTACTCATATAGTCAAATCATATACTTCTGATTTCTTCGTAACACAATCACTTCGTCAGAGATTGTTCCATCTAGCAAGCGATTGCTACTAAGTTTGTCATTCATAGTCACCTAACCAAATACCATATATGTACACCAGAGAAATGCCGCCGTTAGTATAATGTAGTTGATGTTGGGTCGGTTAGGCATAGTTGCCCTAAATAACGTGCTAAGTATTAGCGCTTTGCATAATACCCCTTAATTCCATCCGATGGGTGCCATAATATGTCAGATGCCACCAAGGTTTACCAAATGACGAGCAGGCTATGCAAATGCATCTCAAGAGTCTAGGTACGCATTATCTGTAGTGAGTGACATCTGCGTCATTTTCTCATAAGATAGGATATAAGGATTCCAAGGAACCCAACACAAAATGAATCGTCATATTAAAATATCCTAACTGCGTTTCCAACTTTAAATACAGGAATTGAGCAACTGTAAGGCGCGTGGTCACTATTTATAAATATTTCCATGCTAAAAACTACTATATTCATCATCCCTTGTCATGGGACGTAGCAATTGATATCACCGTTGTGCCCTTGGTACAATCCACACAGAACGAACATCAAGAATATGCAACTTAGGAGAAGAAAAGCAGATTAAGACAGGATAGAGCAGAAGTGTTATTAATCGCTTAGCGAAAGCTGTCCCTGCTGGTAGGGGGTTGGAACTTAGGGCAAGGGCTAATACATTAGGAGGTAAGTAATTGTGACAAGGGGTCTGAGCTTAAAGTGTGTATTTAAATTCATTCAATAATTCTTATGGGTTTTAAGGTTTTTAATTCCTTTTGCAATTTAAGTAAGAATCTTTAAACTTATTTATGCTTAAATCTAATAATATAAAATATATTAGGCTTTTTAAATATTTTCGTATTAATATAGCTTACATATATAAGCATTATCTTTTTAACTTATATATATTAATAATATCTTAATATTTTATTTTAACCGTTAATTATAGCCGCATAAGTTAATTAATAACTTTTTAACGTTAATTTTTATATAATATTATTTCCTTTTTTTTTAAGGCTTATTTTTAAGCACCGTTTTATATTAACGCTAATAAAATTACGAATAGTTTTTTTTAAATTTACGGATTTATAAACTTGCTTAAGTTTTATATATAAAATTACTTAATTATTACTTTTATTAAAATTTCTTTAAAATAATCGTATAATTTTTATATTTAATTTTTTCTTATAAATTAATTTTTTTATTTAATTAGATATTTTATTTTTCTTTAAATTAATAAAAAATTTATAACTTTTTTAATATTATAATTTTTTATTTTAATAAAGGTTATTTCTCGTAAAATTTAATTAAAATTAAGTAATGCTTAATTATTAGCGTAATAAAATTTTATAAATAAAACGTAAAAAAAGTTATAAATCTTTTATTTTTTAAATAAAATAAATTTAATAACGGTAAATAAAATTACTTTTTAAATTTAAAAAAAATTAAATATTTTTTTATTTAACTTTTTAATTAATTATTTAGTTTTAATATTTTTAATATTTAATATTATTAATTAATTATTATAATAAATCGGAGCTTTTTTTTTTTACGATTAGCTTATTTTTTTATACGTTATTTACTTATTTTTAAATATTTTTTAATTTTATTATATATAAAAGTTATTTAATATATATATAATTTGTTTCTTAAGTTATAAAAGGCGTTAAAAAAAAAGTTATAAGCTATAAAATAATATTTATAATTCGAATAAAAAGAAATAAATTAAGTTAAAAAAAATATAATATTATTATATATAAATTTAACGATTAATAAAAAATTTTCTTAATTTAATATCTTATAATTAATAAACGTTTATAAGTAAATTTTAAAAAATTAATTAAATCGTTTTATTTATTTATTAATTTAAAAATAAAAAATTATATTTATCTTAAATTTAATACCTATTAATTTAAGGAAATTTTTTTATAAATAAACGATAAACTTAAAGTTTTTATTAAATATAATATCTAAAAAAATATCATAATATTTTTAATAAGTTTTAATAAAAATTTTAATTAAATTAAAGGTTTTTTTTTTTTAACCTTTAAAAGTATAAAATATATTATTTTAATAAAAAGATTTATTATTATTTAAATAAAATCACAATTATTTAAAAAAAGTAAATTAATAATAAAATTCATAATAATTATTCGTTAAAAAATATAATATAATTTTATAAATTAAAGTAATTCGTAAAATAAATAACGCGCGATTTTATTTTATTAATATTTATAACATTTTTTTATATAATTTTTTATAATGATTTTTAAATTTAATTATTAAAAGTTTTTAATAATTAGTTTTATAATTTTATTTATTTTTATATATTTAATTATTAAAATATTATATTTTAATTTAATCACTTTTTATTATAATTTAATTAATACTTATAATTATTTTTTATAATATAAAAAATTATTAATTATTTTAATATTTTTTCTTAATTAATTTTTTTACGTAATATAATTAAAGTTA